>WYDF02267663.1:0-18447 GCA_009867245.2 Adranes taylori
TGAAGTTTTTTTTGTTTTTGTTTATCTGTAAATATATATATCTATATATATATATATATATATATATATATATATATATATATGAGAAATTGGATAAACAAAAAAAATTAAAGAGTGATAAACAAAAAATGAAAGAGTGAACTTTTAAACCTTTAAGTGGGTACTTAACTCCAAACTAGACTATACTCACATAATATTTAATACTAATGTAATAAAGTATTTAATTATATTTTGAGAACTATTTGACTTAAAATGTTGAAACATTCTGAATCTGTTAAAGTCCCGTCTTCATGAAGAAAGCTTAACACTAAGCGAGTGCGTTCTCGGACTGCAACCGATAACTGCACGCGACGCCATACTCAAGCCACCTGTTTGATAAGTTAAGAAAAAAGGAAATGGTTTTTTACTGTGTGCCAAAAGATTCAAGAGAATCATGTCCAGAATTATATTTTTGTCCGGTAAAGCAAGTTTGCATACGTCAATAAATCAATAAACTTGTATATGACACAATTAAGAATATAGATGTATAGATATTTTTTATGGCTCTTCCGGATAAGTCAAATAAGAAATAGACGTCGAAACATCTATCCTTGTTATATTAATCTCTTTTAATCATACTTCAGAAACTTTGTCTATGTTTTACTTTGTCTACGAATCTCTAAACAAAAGGTTATCAGTTTGAGTGTACACGTCTTATACCAGTTTTTCATTTTATCTAGGAGTCCAGCGTGTAATAAAAGATCAAATGCACTGGTAAGAAAACATTTTTGGTGTTCACTAGTCTAGCTAGAGCATCAAGCAACCATCTTTGAGCAGCGGGTCACCAAGTGGCCCATTTGAAATTTTGTAGTGACCCGCTTGAGTTTGGGAAATAAAGAATAACAAACTGCTAAATATTTTGAAAAATATTTATGTGCCTAAACAATAAGGCTTGTACAATTTTAAATGCAAATTGTAATTAATTTTTAAATTATTTCACTTTTTTTCAGGATTGACCCATGTACCCAGTGACCCGAAAGGCCTAATTACAACATCCACTGAAAAAAAAGGTTTCCGTTACCTGAGTTTACACCTTTGCATACCTTACCCATAAGCGAGTGCATTGCGGATGGAGTGCACTGCTCACGTACTTCTGAAATCCAAACTGTTGTTCACACCTTGTCTAATAATTTGCAAAAAATGCGTAAGTTGGCTTGTGGTTTTCGTATAAATTGGCTGCAACTTTTTGTATATACGGCATATTTTGCTTATTTCATATTTTCAGAAAAGATGCCATTACTAAAGCATTCTTTGAAAACTGTGAAAAGTTTTCATATTATGTCACATATAAATTTCCCATTTCGTAGTTGTTGCTAGTATTTTGAATTTAGTTATGTAAAATGTTTAATTTTGTTATTGTGAATTTCAACGTTTATTTTTTATGTCTATACAGATTGAATAATAACTTGCGAACTTTCAATGTTCCCAAAAGTTTATTGCATTATCGTCATTATTTTTAAGTTTTTTTTTTAATTTTTAGTTCCTAATGCCAGTATGGTTGAGAATATTTCTTTCGTAACTGCAAGGAAAAAACCTGATAAACATATTTAATTATGCTTTTAATAAATTCTGTCCCACGCTGCCTATATACATATCATGTCCAACTCAGTCAGTCGAGGAGATATAGAAATTAATTTACATACAATATTGTATTTATCGAAGCTACACCTAATTTCTATTTCCTGATCTTATTTTTTCTAATTGAACGCGGTATAGTTTTTAGGTCATAAAATTCGCTTGGTATTTACAAAATAAGTACAAATAAGAACATAAATAACAAAATAAATAGTAATATAAATAAAAACAATTCAAATTACTTTAACAATACAATAAACTGTACTATCAAAACTTACTTAGTGCAGCAAGTGTTGCCGGAGGTAGCCATTCATAATCAACATCATTGAATTTGTTTGCGGTTCCAGTTTCTACCGGTGCAGCAGGTCGACTACGGCCAACGCCCAAACGTTTGCGACCTACCGACAAAAGCATCTGTTGTCCAAGTACCAAAATTAAAATTGTACCGGCAGCAAGAAACACGTACAAGAAAAAGGTTTCTCCATCTAATCCTGTAGAAACATAAACCAGTATTACACAAATACAGTGAAGGATTATTATAGTGGGAGTTTGAAAAAAATAGAAGATTTAATTTGGGAATAATTTGACTTTTAAACCTTATTTGAAAAATAACATTGCTTTATTTAAATAAATTTTTGAGCTTATTTAAATACTAAATAAGCACTTTTGCATGAACTCTTTCACAAGTGTAGTTTGTCTAACTTGGGAGTAAGTTAGCTATGACATATAACAACAACTTAGTGCATATTTTGTCTAATCGAACATTTTAGTGTAACAAAGAATAAAATTGTATACGCGTGTAAGCTATTAAATATCTAAAAACTTTTAATCACCAAAAATAGTTTAATTTTTTCTCATCAGTCTCTTTTAAAATATAAACGAATTACATATTCTTTAGTTAAAATATACTAGCCAAATATATTACATACCTTCATCTAATTCTACAATTTGTATAGTTTCATTGAAGACAGCTTCTTGAAATCCATTGCCACCGGCATCTCTATAATTTAAATTAATATTTAAACCAAAGGGTCGGCCGGCAAAAGTTTCAGCTGGTACAAAAGCGTAGGCCAATGTGGCTTCCTGTCCTGGACTTACTTCCCTAAAATACAGGTTTAATCTGTTAACTAAATACTGTCTGTTTAGTAACATTATGAGTGCGATTTTGCGTATACAATGAAACAAAATTTTAAAAAACTATCTTATTATATTGGCAAATAAAATGTGTTAAAACTTGGTAAAATTGCGATAGTTTGCGTTCACCGCAGGACAACGCGAAGACATATTTTCAGCCACTCTTTCTACATACCCGATACATAAAGATTTCCATTTACAGCCAGTTATTACAGAAAGAATTTGGTGTAATAACTGGCTTAAATTTCATCTACTTCAAAAAGCACTTCGGTGTATAAAGTCACTAGTTTACTGAACTCTGCACTAATATTATATTTATTTATTTTTTAATATAAAGCTACATCAAAATGTTCGAATTAGGTGACGTCGGCGCGAATTACGTGATACAAAACAATCATACCCTGCAGCCGAGTTGATAAAATATTAATTGATGTATAAATTACAATAAACACATTCTTGTTAGACTATATCGATTCATGTAAAACTGATGATAAAAATATGAACATTTTTTTTAAACCACTAAGACGTTTGATAACAGTATTATTGTTGAACAATAAAACAACTAGATGTTAAAACCTCAAAATAAAAGTCTGCATGCAAATAAAAGTATGTTCGAATCTCGCTTAGATATGAATTTGTCAAATGTGCAACATCAAATGTTCGCAAAGGTAAATTCAAATTTTAGCGTTCATAAACTATGTTTCTTTTTGAACAAATCTATTTACATTTGAGCTAATGAATAAGCGAGGTTTTTAGAATACCTGAAATAAAAACAATATCGCATATACATACATAACAACTTCATCAAGAGCCCATTACACAATCAAACCTTATAGAACTTAATAAAACGTAGGAAATTTGGGATTATAACAATATTGAAATAATGAAGAATGTAAGTAGTATTTACCTTTAGGCGGTAAGACGAGTTTTAAGTAAGTAGGTGATAATTTCGAAAATTGTGATGAAAAGAACATTATAAGAATTAGTTGTAAAAATTGAGGCAAGGTTTACACGTGTTTCTATCATAGGTTATAGCTGTTATAAACACCTTTTCTTATTCCAAATATAGGCGTAAGGTCTCATTGCATCGAACTACGAATCCGATACTCAACCGTTACGCTATGAATGCCTATACAAATAATTTTTAAAATCTTCAATTTAAACATTGATTGTATGTAAGTTTGCATATATTAAGATGTAATATTTTGAATTATTAATATTTTGAAGTATAATGTATTGTATCAGCTATGTGTTATGCATTTGGACGAATTAACACCGTTTAACAAATTGGGAAGAACCATTAATGTATTTACCAATGAAGCAAGAGACTTTAACAATCAAAGTTCATCTCGTATAACATTTACATTGGGGTTTTTTTCTGAGAAGCATCGGATCATCTTAAAGATGGCCAAAGTTGTTTCTACAGTGATCTTAATAGAAAAGGGTACTTTAACAATCAAAGCTAACACCTTAACACATGTGGTTCATCTCCACTATTAGAGTACGTACTAACATGATATTTCAATAAAGAATGTAAGTAGTAATTACGAGAACTACATTTTAAAAGGTATTAAGTCGTCCTAATGCATAACACATTGCTGATACAATACATTATACCATATGTGTATACAGCAAATAATTCAAAATATAACATCTTTATATATGCAAACTTACCAATGTTTAACATCAATCTTTAAATTGATGATTTTAAAAATTATTTGTACAGGCATTCATAGCGTAATGGTTGAGTATCGGATTCGTAGTTAGATGCAATGAGACCTTACGCATATAGTTGGAATAAAAAAAGGTGTTGATAACAGCTACAACCTACGCTAGAAACACGTGTTCACTTAGCCTCAATTTTTACAACTACTTCTTATGACCTTTTCATCACAATTTTCGAAATTATCGCCTACTTACTTAATATTGAAAGTCACTATTGCTGTCTTTGACGCGTCTAATATAATTTAGCTATGTAACTTCCATAAAATGTTTGAATATGTTTTTGGAAATGAATCTATTATTGGAAAGTGTCCATAATTTACATTTCAATGGAGATCAGAATAACACTGGTCAGTAGACAATTTTTAATAATGTATAGATTATCTATTTAAAATAATTAGAAGTAGCATATAGCCAGGGTGGTAGTAAAAGGTGTATGGCATATACTCTGGAGTTTGACGTTAACGATTAACTTATACTCTTGTACCATTAAAAATTTAAAACTTGCAGCCTTTGGTTGACAAATATTGGGTTTACGATATATGTACGGTATACTTTCTACTAATTTTACTACTACAGCACTGCATGTACTCAAAAGATTTTGTAATCAATATTACACTGATGTATAATTACCTGTTATACATAATGGTAGAAAAATTTTGTATATAAAAATTGAAATCCATTGGATAACGGAAAGAAGCATCAATTGTTTCTAATATAAAATATTGTTTGCCTTTGTTACGGAATCCAACTAAAAATTCTACTGGAACACCACCAGGAAGATCTACAAACATAAAGATAGTTTATGTAGTACGATTTGAAATAATAAAGTAAGTTCAAGTATATATATGGGATGCGACGAGTTTATTGTATAGATAATAAACATCTGAACCGTGTGCCCGGCCAGCTGAGGTATTGAGTAGCTACATGGCGGAATATGTCGATGACACTATAGAAAAAATCAGAATTGGTATGCTGTTCGAGTCCATTGCCATGTGTCATTTTCCATCCTAGTGTGTCTTTTGTCGTCCTATCTTTTGCCGAATATATTTACACTACCATCTATAGATAGGTATACTTCTAACACAAAATTCTTAAATCAACTTAATATGCAGATTATTTTGGTATACAAATTATAGTACAAAATTATTGTAGAGTTATGAGTCTCAAAAGATAGATTTCGGAAAAAACTTAGATTAAGTTCCTTGTGAACGCTCTGATAATGAAGTTTATTTCTTCGCTCTTGGTAATTAAGTACAAGAAATGTTATAGAGGCGTATTTCACGAACTGCTATTTGTGGCCACCACTGTTGATTAAATGATTAGCAACGCCGCTATGTCTCTAATTTTATATGGTTTGGTTTGCAGTAGACCAGATGGTACATCGCTCTTTAATTTTAATAAGTTGCGAATTGTACGTTGACTTATGTTATGTGTTTGAGATAATTACTTTCACTTACAATAAATTCTTCGATGTTGAGTGGCAGATTGCTCTATTACTTTTTATCAAAATGTAGATAGATATCTTATCAATATCAATTAAAAGATATTGTAAAATAAAAAATATACCAATAACTTACCCATTTGTAATACACCTGTTTGCACGGTAGGTTTCACAAATAATAAATAAGTATCCGCATCTGGTGAAGTTTTACTTTTAGGGCCGTCTTCTTCCTCTTCTGTTTCAGGCTCCGTTGTTCCTTCCGTTGTATCGACATCGCCTTCGCCCTCAACGTCAGCTTCATCTTCAAGGGGATCTTCCTCCGCATAGGCAGTCAGTCGATAACCTAAGTTAATTCGAACATAAACATATGCTTTCACTACAATTCTATAGAAGTTAAACGTTGGTATAAAAAGAAAATGAAAAGCAAAATGTTACATTAATGAAATAAAATTTCTTAGAAATTAGGAATAAGTTATACTTTCTAAAGCAACATACCATTATCGAAAGTAAATAATATAGCAGGTAAAACTAGTAAGGCGAGTAATAAAAAGTTTTTCATTGTTAAAAACTTCGTTTTTTCTAGATATGAAGTATATATCACGCACGGCACTTATAAAAGGACATTAATTGGTCAAAATCAAATCTCGCCTAAAAATAAAGCCAACCAAGCTCATACGAGAAGTGTGATTTCTCGCTCATAACGCGACGTGGAAGTTTGCGAGACACATGGCACCCCTTCCATATATCATTGTCTGATAGTTTATATGAACTATTGAAGAAAATTTGGCCTAAGGCAATAAATGATCTACAAAATCTTTCAAAATATATCTGTGATATAAAAACTAGCTCGACCTGATCCATGAAATTCACATTTACCATAACGATTTACTCTTCAGTGTTATACAGATTATTACATAGATATACAGACTATTATACGATACCCCTAGTGGCATACACCTAGTAACACCTTGGTCATTATTGTTTTTATAAATATATAGTTACGAGAAATGTTTTTCTTTTATTTTGAATTGTATTATTTGGTAGTAAAATGCAATAACTGCAACAAATTTAGAATTTGCGCAAGGACAAAATTTACGTTATAAATAACGTTCTTATAGATATAATCATATCGAAGGTTATAACTATATCGTATAGCCAAACGTCAACGCTATTTATAAAATAGCGAGATGAATCAAAAGACTCTCCGTTATCAATTCAATCATGTGACCGTTCGAACATAAAGGCAGCCTAGGCTGTTTTTTGTTGTTTATTTTTGTATTCTTGTTTGTTTATAGTTCCGGTTTTTTGACTATTTGAAAAATTGATTTTATGGAAAATTATAAATTATATTTAATTATAAGTGATATATGTGTATTAATTAAAAACAATAAAAACTATGGTTCATTCTTGTAGTGCTTATGGATGTGTAAATCGTTTCGATATAAATTTAAACAGAAAATTTCACAGATAAGTCACTAATTAAATAAAAGCAATCAAACAAATAGTTATATTTTCTTCTCTGTAGGTTTGCAGCAATTAAATAGATTATGGTTAATTGCGACCAAACGAATCAATTTTGTGCCCACAGAATATTCTTTTTTGTGCAGCGATCATTTTGCTGAAAATGATTACGAACTGAATGTACATGGGAAGTTTTAAGAAAGGGCTCCATACTTTCAAAATTTGCATTCCAGATAATCTAAATAATACATACCAAACGCACTCGGCGACATCTACCAAAGCGGCCCATAACGAGATTCTTTTACTAAGTAAGGGATTTGAAGGTTTTCAATTTTAGTTGTTAAAATATTTCAGTTAAATTAATTAATTATTATTGTATGTTTATTAGATTATATTAATTTTTTCTGACAATAATAAAAACGTTTATTAGAATTCACTTCGTTTACTATATAAAATGCTTGTTATTTAATTTAGCAATGCCGTATATAGCTCTATTTCTCTCACTTTTGCTATCGAATCATTCGTGTCGTTAACTGTGTCGTACGAAGGATAGACTTATATAATCAAACAGATGTAAGGCATTTACGTATATAATCAAAGACGTCTCTGTTCATACAGACCTTAAACAAGAGTGGAAAGCAACGAATGTCAATTAGCTTATCATTTTGAACTATTTTATCCCGATCGGTTTATTGGTTTATTAAATCAGAAGCAAAATACCCAATGAAATTTATTAAGTGGCTGTATCTCAAATAAAATGGTTTTCAAATGTCAGGAAGATAGCTACTTAAGAGAGGTGAATAACGCTTGGTGGTATTTCCACACTGTACCGAAACTTAATATCAAATCTTATAATTTAATATTCATTAAAAACAACTTGCATCTCATAAATGAATGAAACTTTTAGTTTGAAACTGCAGTGGCTAGTTGTCAACCTAGTAATTTTGAAATAACAGTAGCAGGCAGGAAAACAAAATTAGACGGATATGAAATTATATGCGACGATACAATTTTATTTCCAGAAGGTGGTGGACAAGTGAGTTCATTAATAAAATTATTATTAGGATATGTATATAACAGGGTATATTTGCAGCCTTATGATTTAGGTTTCTTAAATGACACAAAGGTTTATAAAGTACTAAGACGAGGTGATCAGGCTGTTCATTATGTTACAGAGTCATTTACTATCGGTGATTCTATAAAACAAGTTGTTGATTGGGATAGACGGTTTGATCATATGCAGCAACATTCAGGTATATTTCATTATTAATACTTATTCTATTGATATTTAGTACTATCTGCATTTATAATTAAATATATAACCAAGGGATCCATAAATGTATAATAGATTAATTGACTCTACAGAACAATTTTATAATTAATGTTCCATTTATTAGTTGTCCAATTAAGTCTGTTTATTAATCGGACATAGAATATAGTTTTATTTAAGTGTTGTAATCCAGCATGTGCGCAATTTTCATGGGCGTACTGTTTTAGGCAATATTTTTGAAAACATATTGCCTTATACACTTCTTAAGGAAGTGAAGAAAGAGCACACAGTGGTCCCGTACCTGTCGTGCTTAACAACCGTGAGTTTTATTGCGTTTACGTCCAGATATATATATTTTTCTTGTATTATTTTTAATCTTATTTGGCAAACCAACCACTGTTTCATCCATTTCGTAGGTAAGTTATCACCTTGTATATTTTTTACACATGTTTTATGAGCTCTTTAATGTGAAACTATTGCAGCTTAATTCTATTTTCAGACAGACCAAGGTGTCAATTTTAAAAATCCGCTACACTTCAATCTGACAAATCTTAAAAATGACATTTAAACGAATATTTGCGTAAAAGTAATTTTTTCTATTTTAATATTGTGACCGACAATGTTAATATTTAATGTGCGAATTTTCGTTTTTATGTTTAGAATATAAATTAACAGAAATGTAGAAAAATAATATATTAGAAAATTCAAGATTTACTTAAATAAAATGTATTTATTCTCTTCTTGATTTTGTTATTAATAGGGCAGCATTTGCTTTCGGCCATTTTAGAGCAAGATTATAAATACCAAACCGTATCTTGGTGGTTAGGCGAAGATACATCGTATGTCGAGTTAGGTATTAATAGGAACTCTTTGTTATAGAAAAGAACTTGAAAATAAAAAATCTTTTATATCGAATGATCAACTTTTTAGAGACACCAAATATAACAGAAGATGAAATCAAAATGGCTGAAATGAAAGTAAATCGTTTAATACGTTGTAGTATTCCTATAACAGTTAGTGTATATAATAAAGATACGCCCGAAGAAATATTGAAAGAGGTAAATATTTTCACCTCTATGAGAGTCTAATAGAGGGTACTGAAATTGTTTCAAATGTTAATCTTTAAATGTCCAACCCGATACAAAAGTGCTCTAGTTTCATATTTATAGCAATATCCTAATTGTACAAGAACTATCCATGCGTTTGTATATACGTACACGTAGCTGTGGTGTAAAGTTATTTCTTTACTGTGTTTCTTATAATATATCTTGAAAGAAATGAGGTAATTGTAGAGATCAGACTTAGAAAACCAACTTGATTCTATTGCCGATGATTTGGATAAATGCATTTCGAACTCGAGGATAACTTATGGCGGTGCTGAGAATTGCTATGAAGAATATTGTAATAATGTAGTTGAAAATCTTTGTGAAACAAGATAATACAGAAGTTCAAAAAGAAAAAGATTATATTGTGAAACGTATAGTACATAATTTTTTTTTGTTGATGGAGAAAAAGTTGCATTAAACAACTACTCGGGGGTTAGCTTGATATATATGAGCTTTAATTATTTTATGCGTGAACTGGACCTATTAAAATACTCAGTAGCCATGGGCCCAACCTATTCGTACAGGTCTTAAATCCCAGCAAAGATGTTACTGTCCCTCCTGTTTCATACACTTTTACGTGCAGTTTTTAAGAGTGATCTGTAGTGGAAACCTAACGTTCTGTGCCTCCCAAAATCTCACCAATTTCTGCCGGACCGTCTTGTGACGCAGTTGTTGCTATTTTATAAACGATTTAAGGCTGATGATGGCGACATTAAGCTGTGAGAAGGTCTACCAAATCTCGACGTTGCTTTCAATTTGAGTGGCAACTATCTCGGAGCATCAATCTTTTCGAGTGGTGATTTGGATGCCACCACTCTCTGTCCCAAGTACTACATGTGAATATTGTGTGCTTCGTGTTGTCCAGACTTCCAGTTTTTGTTTGTCGGTGCAGTGAAAGTGTATGTTAAAGCGCCAATGCCCTGTGACTCTTTGTTTATTTATTTAATTTTTATTTAGTCCATAAAAAATACATGACATGACATTATTTCCTTGAGGTAAAGTAAGTAGGCCAGTTATTTACTGTATTTTGTATTTAATACTTACTCCAATTTCTACGTAAAAAATTAACACACGTCATATTTGGACTTTATTTGTATGTTGATTTAGTCCCTCCCCCATTCACGCGCAAGTCGTGATCCGCGCAGGTCGGTGCTTCTAATGTAATTATTAATTCTATACTTGAGCAACACCTTGAGCTAATATCATCTCAATATTTCTCATCAAATTCTAACAATGTTTTTTAAACCTTTCAGACAAGAAGCGTAAAAGACTTACCTGAAGACCATGAAGGTGATATTCGTGTGATAAATATTGATGGTATTGATAAAAATATGTGCTGTGGTACTCATGTTACTAATTTAAGTCAATTGCAAGTAGTAAAGTTATTGCATTGGGAAAAGTCAACGAGAAAAAATCAAATTTTATTACATTTTCTCGTTGGTAATAGAGTAATTAATCGTTTAGATCAGTGCATTAAACGTGAGCAGAAAATAACTACTTTATTAAAGTATGAACATGCAAAATATTCATGATATTTTGCATTTGATATATTTATATTTTAGTGGTGGTCCATCAGAACATGTGAATTTAACAGATAAGTTAATTAAGAATATGAAAACTTGTAATACAAATTTACAAAGTGTTCTCAAACTCTTATTACAAATGGAAATTGATAAGCTAAAAAATTTAAATCCGAAACCCAAATATTTTTCTTATCATAGAAAAGAGGCGGGTGCTGACTTCATTAATAACTTTATACGAAAAATGGGTTATCCGGATGTTTTCTTATTTTTATCTATCGGCGATGAGAAAGGTTCAGGAAATATTACGTTGTATGGTCAAGAATCTGACGTATCACAACTTGGAACTCAGTAAGTTTATAATACTTATTCAATGCCGTCTATAATGCAATATTTTTTTCAAGTTAGTAAATGTTGACAAATGCACCTTCTCTAATTCATTTATCTCAACGGAATGCAATTTCCAATGTTTGTTAAGTTTTTGATCTTATCTTACATGTTCATAAGCACATACAGTAAATTCCAAAACTTTAATTATATTTTTCAGCATAAATAAGTTACTGGTACAAAGAGTTACTGACATGTATAAAAAATGTTGTTTGCGTTTTATAAAAATTGGACAAAAAACTTGATGTAGAAAGTAACCCAGATGTAGAAACCAATATTCTATATTCTAGTTTAAAATCAGTTAAGTCCGCTGTCACAAAAACGCGAAATGATTGCATCTAAAAATATTTTAAGTAAACAATGACGGTGTAAATTATACAGCGTAATAAAACATTGAATTCTTATGTTGTTAAGATGTGTATTTATCGATTTCCGGAAGCACATCGAACAACATTAATTAGGATTAAAATGGAATGCTTTACCACACATTTTATGAGCGTTGATGGACTGGGAATATATTCTTTCATGACAAGGATCGTTCATATAGTATGGTGTACATATAATGAGATTACACTTGTTTCATAGGCCTGTTTAAATTGAAAACGCATATTAAGAGTACTTACTATTGCAGAAAAAAGTAAAGTTAGAGAAAATTCAAAAATCTGTCTTGAGTAAAATACAAAAATCAATAAAAACTAACTTCTTCCTTCTGTAACTAATGAAAGTGTTGGAATAAACTTTCTATATATTTCGATTTTATTATTTTACCGAAAAGTCCAGTTTCTCTAACACGACTTGACCTTTTTCTACTAGAATAGTCTTATCAAATAGATTTAGGATGCTATGGCTATATAAAAATTGACTAAATAAATTGGACTATAACTAATAGTCAGCATTAACAGGTTATAATAATTTGCATTGAAAACTTTTAGTATTTGAAAAACTTAGAGAGGAGCCCAGAAACTTAGTTTTGGCGAGGAATGGGATTAGCTCCGCCATCGTAGTGCAATTACCCCCACGCCCATGTAACGCCTGGGTGGGAAAATTCCGATAGGGTAAAAACAAAATATCAATCTTATTGTTAATTTTTTCAAACAATTCATGAATACACCAAAACATGTATTTTGTAGAAAAAACTGTATAGATATAGAAGCATTAAGGAATAAATTTGCTATATATTTAGATTTTATAGTCGTATCAAATAGATTTAGGATGCTATGGCCATACGTCTTGGCGTGAAGTAGAACTAGCTTCGCCATCGTAGTGCCATTTCCATGTAATGCTTGGGTGTAAAAATTCCGATAGGATCTAAGTCCCGACAAAGACTATATATATATATATATATGATTAAAAAAAAACTACAAACTAATTTGAATTCATTGTCAACTTTATCAGTGTGCGAAAATGGTATAATCCGGGAAGGCTGAGTAAGGGGAAAGTGGACTATCGAATATTTACCCAGATGCAAGCGATGGAGTTTTGTGAAAACAGATGCTTCACGATTACAGAACTCTTACTTTAGTTTCCCCGCATTTCATGAAATTTGTTGCAAGAGTTGTAATGCAAAAGTTTGGATACTGTATTTTAATATTTGATTTGCCCAAATAGGAAACACTGCTTGAGAAAAATGTATCCAGTTCTAATTTAAAACTTACCTTGAATTTAATTAAATGTCTTGAACAGTTACCCGAAAATAATTAAGTGAACATTTCTCCTGATTGAAATGATTTTAAAAGTGTAATTTATAAACATTTAATTTTAACTTTATTAAACAAATATGTTGAAATGTGTTTTTGCAGAATTTGTGAAATCCTTCAAGGAAAAGGTGCTGGAAATGGCAACAGGTATCAGGCAAAAGTAACAAAAATGTTAAATCGTGATAAAGCCGATAAACTGATTGAAAAATACTTTGAAAATAAAGCAGAATAAGAAATCGGATTATAACGAACTTATTTTATTGTATACGTTATAATAAAAGAATGTTAATTTACATATATTTAATTCCGCAAACATCTTCCAGAATTTCTTGTTGACCTGTAAGAAAAAAATTACAGCAATTAGGTATTTTGCAATTTTATATTCTTTTAAAAAGATTTGAATTTGTAGGATATTGCACTACACCAGGAGTTGCCAGCCTTTTTGGAAGCAAGGGCGCAATTAACAATTTTCAGTAACTTCGCGGGTGCAATGATATGTAATGACATCACATATGTTTTGTTTTTGATTGTTAAAGTAAATAATTTTTTTTCCATTACTTTAAAAATTTAGTTTTTTTAATTTTTGTCATATTATTTGATTTTACTTATAGGTTAAAATATAAATATTTTTTGAAAAAATGCCCTTTATCAGTGTCATACGCGGCTCAGATGGTAAAATGACATAAAATTGTCGCGAAAATTCGATAGAATTCGCTAAAAAATATTTTTGTAGTGGAACTACATATATTTTATTGTTATAATAAAAAATTATTTGAAAATTTTGCTTAAAAGTTGGGGAATAAATTTGATTGAAAATATATATTTTTTTTTAATTTACCGGGAATCGTCCGCGAGGTTTGCCACCTCTGGACTACACAATATAAATAAAAGTATACAATAAATTCAAAATGAAGAATGTTATTACTAAAACGGCTACAATTATCAAATTAACATAGGGATTCCTTAAGACAGATGATAATTTGGTTTGAAGTGATGATCCGTCGTTGTGGGTACAAGATGGATCCATGCACGTAGTGAAAAATTTGTGATGAGCGTGCCATCACATTTCAATTACTGCACAATGCATAGCTTGATCTATTTACTGTTTATCATATCTTACAAATAGTGTAGAAATTTAACGTCAAATAACCAAGATCCTCAATTAGTTCAATATTTGATTAGCATAGACAGGCACGCACATACCGCTGATTATGCCTTACAATCTCAATAGTTAATACTAGCTGATTGGCATAACTATGCAGTTACCGCTGTGCGCAAATTCGAATATTTGGTTGTAATTTTTATAAAAAATCCTTAAATAGAAACCTTGAACCGCCAATGGCACTGGTATTTGTTAAGGTGACAGGTCGCTCATAGAATTGTTAATTATTCGTCTCTATAATTTTACATGTACTTAGCAAGCTCGACACCTTATACAGAATACCATTTTAAAGATTATTGAAGTACTATAACATGTTCTAAAGCAGCCATACTCAACCTTCGGCCCGCCAAGCTTTTATGTACGGCCAGAAACACTAAAAGTGCTTTTTAAAAATATGAGAACAGAGGACTTGAAAAAGGTAATCACCCAAAAACATTAGAGGAAATGAGGTTCCTGTTACATATTTCATTCCCTTTTTTGCTCACCAAAAATGTTGCGGCCCGTGTAACATAGCAAACAAGTGCATGTGGCCCGACGGAAAAAAGGGTTAAGTATCTTCTAAAGTATATTTCTATCGCTTAAATGGATTTATTTAACGGCCCTGTCAATGATCTATACTCATCGAAACAAAATTATTGAAAATAATGCTTTTTTCAAGATGAAATTTGTATGAACTTTGTCCCTGTCAAAAATATGGACATCTGATAAAATGTAGGATTTGTAAATTCAATCGCGCATCTTTACCACTTCGCATAAATCAATATCTCTAGAGTCCATATTGAACAAAAAAGTTTTATTAAATTGTTCCTGTTACAAACGTAATGTGAATATGAATCTAATAGGCGTACCAAGATGAAAATGGGAAACTAACCGACAAGAGATGAAAATATTTGCAATAAAAAATGGAACTTCTATGCTCGACGTATTATTACGCAGCACCGCTACTACTGTTATAAAGTTAAACATTGTCTACAATGTTTAACTTTATTTACGTCAAATGTTTGTAACATCTTATCTAACCGTCAATAATACAGGCAGACAGTAATTCAATTTATCGAAATAAAAACATGGGTAACATAACCCTATTAAGTAACTTAAAACACATTTAATAAAATTATAAATAGAATTAAAAACCTGTACCTTTACGAAACTACCTCAGCCTCCGTGCTTCACGTTCCGACTCCAATAATGTAAGAATGTCTCCTTCTCTTACTGGTCCCTTAACATTCCGTATAATCTGTCTATTCTGCTCACCAATAAACTCAACTTTTACTTGTGTACATTGTCCCTGCGATCCAGTACGACCTAAGACTTTAACTACACGTGCCTTGACTTCAGACTTTTCCATATTAAAATTGAGCTTTATTAATATTGTGTCTTTAGACACGTGCTGTTTTTCACGTTAATTGCTCAAAGACAGTTTGAAAAAGACATGACACTTTAGTGACAACCAAGTGACGTTATTTCAGTTTACTCTTACATTCAGTAGATGTCACTAAATGTTTTGTTGTTTTCCATTTAACAATTATGGCCTGAAAGTTTTGTTCGCATAGACATACCAGGACGCTGGCTAAAATTAGGGTATCGCTGTACATATCTAGTTTTCTCTGTATATTGAAATCTCACACTAATTTACAAATTATCTCAACCTCCATGCTTCACGATCAATATTTTAAATATTTTGCAATATTTTAAATTTTTTTAGTACTAAACCACCGATTTAGTTATTTGTAGAAATGGCCCACTTTTTGATGTCATTTATATGAGAACTAACAATATTTCTAATTATTGTTTGGCTGGTTTTCATCCATTTTTATTATGTGATCATCCAAATTTTAAAGTTTCGCCACTGGGAAAAATCCACACAAGATAAGTATATGATCTAAAATCATTTTATTCTACAATTATTTATTTCGTTAATTCCAACTGAGCACACGTCCCCTAGATGGACAGTTTTTCAGTAAAAACCCGTTTGATATACGTACATGTACATTTTAACCTCCATTTAATGGACATGGACACAAAATTTAAAGAAAAAATAACTCAAACTTCTAACGGACAAATATTTTTGTTCTGATCTCTAAATTTTAATTACTTAAAAACCTACGCAAGGTAAGTGAATGATTTAAAATCAATTTATCCCACATACAATTATTTATTTCGGTAGCCCCAACTAACCTACAACGCTAAGCAACTTTGCTGCCTTTTTATAGCACAACTAAATGAAGTTAAAGCAAACATTTACTCGTTTTAGCATATTTTACACAGAATGCGACTCCCCGACTTTGATTTTCTAGAGATAGAAAATATAATATTTAAAGCAATTTGTAGACTATTTATAAAACGAAATTTTGTTAGATATTTGCCACTTATTAATTCTTTCAATTAATTCTTTCGTTCAACAGTGCATTTTTGGGTTTTAGATGTACATTGATTTGCAGTTTGCTTTAAAAATATAGACAATTCCTGAAGATTTTAGTTTATGTGATAGTTGTGTGGAAGCACCCTTTGAATGTTACATAATAATTATGTGATTAAGGATTTTGATTGATTAAAAATTAAATAAACAAATACTTTATCATATCAAATTTATTTGAAATAGTTACAGTCAGTCGTCATTTTCTATATATCTAGGAAACCTGTAAAAACACAGGCCAGCATTATATACAAAAATGTAAAATATCGCACAAAACTTTAATACAATACATAACATACTTATTCACTGAATAATCAAAGAGCTCTATAGCTTTAGGTTATTTTTATTATTAATAGTCTAGTGCATATAACAATAGCAGTGGAAATTAAAAGATAGTCATATTCTATAAATTCCTAATTCAATCCAATAAAAGGTATACGCTGCTTTCAAGAAAAGTGATTATATTTAATAAAACCATTATTTATGCATAAAAAAGTTTTGTTATATGAAGAATAGTTTCTTTTTTGGCTTTAAAAATCTAATCATACACATCAGTACACATCGTTGTATTATATATAAAAATATTTTAAATTAATTTCTCGTTCTCGAAAATAGCCTTGAAAATATGTTAAAAATAAGGTATTAAAAATTAATTTCAATATTTTATAAAGTACTGAATGTTACTAAAACATATGTTCTAAATATTCAATAAAATTTTGAAGTAAAAATATTGACTTTGGTAGAAAATAAATAACATAGAGATTTAAAACAAATATGTACAAATACAAATTAAAACAGAAAAAATAGAATAACTGAAACAAATAGAAGAAAATATATTGAATAAAATAAAAATGATTTTAATATCATTTCTTTGGATGTCTATAAATATTTTTAGAATACATTAATTTAGTATATTATTTAATTACATTGAATGAATGAAAGTTATATATATTTTGCAATATTAATTCCGTACATGCAAAACATTAACGCGCAAAATGTTGAAGCAAAATCGACAATTTTTAAGACTAGTATACTTTTGTCAATATCATTTCTAATAGATGTATAAGATTTTATACAATGTCTCATACGGTTTTATACAAAATTGAATGAAAAACAAATATAATTGTTGCCTAACCTATATGAAACCACCTACAAGCAGCGTACAATAATAAATATATGTATGCAACATATAGGCATAATGGTATGAAGAAAATAGTTGATACTTTCATCTTTAAAATTTATTAGATTATATTTACAGAAAATAAATTATATTTTCTGCCTTTCGTTTCTTGATTCTAGTCATTGAAGAAATTATTTCTCGCAATACTGTACAGTAACCAGAGAACTTACAGTATCTCCGTTAAAGATTTCACAATAAAGATAAAGTTATAAAAAAAAACTCACTGTACGAAATAAATGGAAAGAATATATCAAAGTTAAACATATTGGGGAATAGATATCGTTGCAATGTCACAACCAGAAATTAATTATAATAGTTGTTTAAGCAGGTAATC
>WYDF02267674.1:7209-18447 GCA_009867245.2 Adranes taylori
ATTTGAGAATGTTATTGGGTTTTCTTACCAAAGTGTTCTCCTTTTGATTCTATTGGTTTCTTTTGACCAAGCGAACCTTTTCTGTCGCAACTTTGTTGTTTTTATACTTATTTGAGAATGTTATTGGGTTTTCTTACCAAAGTGTTCTCCTTTTGATTCTATTGGTTTCTTTTGACCAAGCGAACCAACTTTTTTATTGATTGAGGGTCTGCATCCAATTTTTTATGGAACAGCTGCCTTCCCAATCTTGCTTTTCTATTTTTGGTTTAACCGGACCACTGAAGTTAGCACGACACGTATTCAACGCTTGAATGACCTTGATTTCTTCAGGGCAATCTTCGTTTTCTTTATTGATCGAAGGTCTGCATCCTATTTTTCCTGGAACAGCTGCCTTCTCAATCTTGATTATCTTTTGTTATTTATCTTTCTTGAACCGATGCACTGAGTTTATCGCGTCACTAATTCTAATAAAGAAAAACGTTCGAAGGACCAATATACAACCTGATTGACCAAGTGAATCAACTTCTTTATTGATTGAGGATCTGCATCCAATTTTTTTCTGGAGCAGCTGCCTTCCCAATCTTGCTTTTCTAGTTTTGGTTGAACCGGACCACTGAGGTTATCACGTCACGTATTCAACCCTTGAAGGACCTTGATTTCTTCAGGGCAATCTACGTTTTTTATTGATCGGGGGTCTGCTTCCTATTTTTCCTGGAACAGCTGCCTTCTCAATCTTGATTATCTTTTGTTATTTATCTTTCTTGAACCGAGGCACTGAGTTTACCGCGTCACTATTTCAAATAAAAAAAAACGTTCGGAGGACAAATATATAACCTGGTTCACCAAGCGAACCAACTTCTTTATTGATTAAGGATCTGCATCCAATTTTTTCTGGAACAGCTGCCTTCCCAATCTTGCTTTTCTAGTTTTTGTTGAACCGGACCACTGAGGTTATCACGTCACATATTCAATCCTTGAAGGACCTTGATTTCTTCAGGGTAATCTTCGTTTTCTTTATTGATCTAGGGTTTGCATCCAATTTTTCCTGGAACAGCTTAAAAGTTAGGAGGATTTGCTACCTATAAAAAATATAACTTTCTATAATAAATGAACAAACTTTTACAACAAATTTTCAAATGTGATGTTAAAAAGAGTCAATGTTTGAAACCATATTATTCTAACCCTAGATACAAAATAGATATTTTGATGTGTAAAAAATAAAAACTAAAGACTGTTCTTAAATTTTATAGTAAATATTTGCATCGATATGACATCCTTTCCATGTACTAAATTACTTTTTTATATATTTTTAGCGTAATTATGGGATCAATTCAGGTTTTTGTAAAAAACTCAAGAAGCAGGATATTTTTTACGTACGGATAAAGTTAGGGCTTTGAAAATAATCTTGTTCATGCTTTATTTTGAGCTCTGGTTTATGTAAAGTTACCACCAGCCTTTCAATACATAAGGAGTGTAAGTACGTCAAGAATTCGATATAAGAAGGTCACGTAGTCTAATCGTGTCTTCATTACAACCATGAGAAATCAAGGAAGTTAATGGAGAAGGCACGATCAACGGGTCTACGTCATCAACGAGTTAACTTTACTAACGACTCAACATTGCCAAGCCAAGCAACCAATTCATCTGCAACAGCAAGATCGTCTCCATTAGTTCACAGCACGCAACAACTTATTTCACACGACTACGCATTTCCATTCCACATCCCCAATAGCTGGATGCTTCCTTCATCATCGTCAACAGCAAATCCGTGGCGCACAATCTAATCCGATAAGCAACATTATCAATGCATCCGAACTTTCATAAGAACAATTATATCAATTTTCATTTCATATCTAATTCACTATTATTTTATTTTGGTTTTTTTATGGAATAGGTCATTCTAATTCTCTTTTTTGCTTCATAATTAACTTTGAGCAATTAGCAATCGCGAGCAGAATCATCTAATTTATTATATATACAAAAGAAAATAAAAACCGATTAATATTTGAGGCGAGCATAAAAAAAGATGGTGCTTGTCGCCGCAAAATGTTTCAATTGCAATATATATTCACCTACGTATAGTTTAATATTATAATGGGCCGGATTTAAAAATTTAAAAGATCATACCTACTAAATAAAATAAATAAATTTAGTTTCATGCAAGACCATGATTTGTTATAGAAAATTCTTGTTGTCCGAAGGTAAACACATAACCTATTTCAACTTTTCTCGTGGCGCCTCAATCTTACGTTCATAATTATAAAATGTATATTTTCAACCGGCAATTCAAACTTTTATCAAATCAAGTCAAATCAAGAATTATCAAAGCCAAACTATTTTGATAGGCCAGAAATTTCTTAAAGAAGGATTTCCCCTCAAACTTTTTATTCGTATTCATTTTTGAATTAATAATTATTTTGAGCCTTATTTTTTTAGAAATTTTCTTTATTTCTATGAAAGCTTTTAGTTGTTTCAAACTACGGATTCAGCCGACCCAGCCACCAGCCTGGATCTTCATCGCGTTCTAAAACGTCATGATAACGTCACGCTGTCATTTGTAGGGTCTATCATAAGTACTTTTATTGCTGTCATTTGAAAATCCAAGATAGGAAATTATTTTGAATTTTGAATAAAAAGAAAAATGTCTTAAAAAATGTACCAGGGTCATAAAAATATTTTTGAAAAAAAATATAATATGTCGGTTTAAAATAAGTATATTCTACATAAAGTAAAAGCTACTTAGAAAAAGTCAGTATTCTCTGCACAGACTCAGCGCCTTCTCCTCTCTCTCTCTCTCTCTCTCACTCTCTCTCTCTCTCTCTGGCTCAAGGCACGTGATCGATTTGAAGATAAATGGTGTTTTAACCAAATATAATTCCAAATACCAAATATAAAAGTCCTTATATGCAATAAAACCAGATGATTTAAACGTGAATTGTATCAATATTAAATATTCTCATTCGATTTTAGTCAAACTAAGACCTTTATAGGCAATTAAAACAAATGAAATAAAATAATATATATTTGTTTTACATATGTAATATTTACAATAGACAATAACTACAATTGACAAAATAAATACCACATAATATATTTAAAATTTCCAATAGACAAAATGGTATAAAAATAAGCGTAATTAATAATCAATAAATGCAATATATTTAATATTTAACTTAAATTTAGTTACTTTGGAACGCCCTTAAAAATAATACTAATAAAATATAACCTCAAACATGTTTGTTTACATTCACGGCGGTGATACGAAGATTTACAAATGATAACTCCCCCGAAGTAGAACCTCCTGCAGGCCCCTACCAAAATACAAGTTTGGCGCCAAATCTGGTTACTTTTATCAAAAATGCAAATCGGGGAATGTCCCAAAGTGCAAACCGGAAATGCCTTGCCAGTCGCTATCTCGGATATTTTAATGACAGCAGACAATCGACCAAACTATTTATGATAAACCCTACAAATTACGTCATCATGACGTGTTGAGACACAAATTCAGTCACGGACTTGGTGGCGTTCCATATCACTGGTCAGTAACTACTAAGCGATTTTAATAGAACTAAGCAATCTTATTTTAATTAGCAAAGAGATTTTAATTAACTGGGCGTTTGAAACAAATTTTAAAACTGTATTCATATACATAAAGAAATTCCTATTCCAATCCTGATCAAACTGGTATGAACAGTTGGTGCGCTAAAAGGATGGAATACTGCACAAATCGTATATCACGTCGTGGAACTTAATAAGAAACGGAAAATCGAAAAATTTTTGTGTCGCAGTCGATTATTAGCGGAAATGTCTTTTTAATGGAATGAATGTAGCTTATAGAGTCGTCTTTGAATATCTATAGAAAAGTTGCTTTATTTACAGAAAAAGATTAATTATTTTTAACTTGTAAGTATATCAGAAGGAGTGTCATGCTCATTTTTCAACAACAGTTACAATCTTGTCTTTTCGTTTTGCACATGTACTACTAGGATAACAAATATATCTTTAATAAGGAAATAAAGAGAATGGATAACGGACGTGCGGCAGGCCCTAATGAAATCCCAAGTGAAGTGTAGGGATGTCTGAATAAGAAAGGAATTGAAGTTTGAAGATTTAAAATACGAGGAAGAATATGCCAGAAGAATGGAAAGAAGGTGAAATAATACCGATATATAATAGAGGTGATAGAACACAGGGGGGGGGTCCATAATTAATGAAGTTTATACCTTATTTGGAAGAACAAGGATTGTGAGATATTTGAATGAAGCTGCATACATGCATACATGCGAATTGAAATAAATATTCATTCATACAAATGTAAAATAATAAAATCTAAAATGTTAATTATACACAAATATTGCGTAACAATATTTTACTCAAAATGGCGTTTATATATTATTAATTTATTTCTCAAGTCACTATTAATAAAATTTACTTACAGTTTCTGTTATGATTCCCTCACAAGCTTATTTTATAATTATTCTTATTTGTACTCACATTGATCTTATTTATTTTAATTTACCTCGATGAATAAACTTGTTCCCAAATACTTTTATTCCATCTTATTCGTAAAAATCATGCTTAACAGAATTATCTAATTTATTATCAAAATACTGCAAGACGTCATGCTAATTATATAATTATTGATCGTTACTATAATCAACAGTTTAATTTATTCATGTTTATTATTTAGAGTTGATTTTAATTTATATTTGAATGAATTCAGAATTATATATTTACGGAGCCGACTGTCAAGAGCTTCCACCGCAGATACCAATTATTAATGTATATGCGTACGTTTTTTTGTTTTACATAGGAAGTGGAGAAATCTTTAAAAGGCGAAGGATTCCTGTGCATCCAACAGTGTGGTACTTCTACGGCACTAAAACTCTACCCCCTGTTGGGATGGTCTATACTTTAGGGAGATTGCAGAGTTTGTTTGCTTTAGGATTTATCATCCTCTTCAGCTTGGAACTTTTAATGAGTGGAATACTTTTAGAAATTATAGTAAGCTGATAGCTTGCACATAAGATATATGCTATAGCATTCGCTTTACTGCCAAGGGAACCTGCAATACCTTGGCCATAGCATGGTCAACTGATGAGAGAGTTTGTTTTAATGGGATGAGCTGATTTGCTGGTGGTGTTGTACATCTAATTATAGTTGCTTGGCTGCGTAAGTGGGTGTTAGTCGACCTGAATTAGAAAATAAGTATGTTGTGGAAGGGGGAGTGTTTGTGTTTTGTCTTTTTTGTTTTTTCGATTTTGTTTTATTTTATTATTTTTTATATGTTTTTGTCTTTTTGTGTTTTATAATATAGGCGTAGGAATCATTTTAGGGACAATGGAATTAATTCAAGGATATCTGGAGATCCTTCGAGCTGCCAGATGTGGGAAAGGCCTGAGTGGCAGTTTGCTACGGTGTTCACTGGCTTTCCAATCAGGACGAAGATTTTGGTAAGCTTGTTTTCTACATCACGTCGAGTCGGATATTTAGACTGTACGGAATTTCGACGATATGTGATACGCTTATTAGCGCAGTGTTCATATAGTAGCGCACTCGGAAATTGGAAGTGTAGCCTGTGAAGTTTTCGAATTATTCTTCATTCACAGCTAGTAAGTTTCTACGCTTGTACATTCTACCCCCTGTCTGGCTTGCCAGAACACTTGTGTGTTCTCTCTCACTAGTAGATGACATCGGTCGATGGATTTCACTTCGTGCATAACTCTATGTAAAAGAATTTATTTAAGGTTTAATTATACATCGTAGGGTATATTCAATAATAATTTCTGCATTTCAATCGTAACACGGATCTATGGTAAGTTTCCTATTATTCGTCTTACCATTTTCTAACTGCGTAGCCTGTTGCACCTTTTAGTCGTCTTGAATTGTTTACATTGTTCATCAGTATTTAGTGCTCGATTTTTTAACATCAACCTAAACAGGAACGATGACAAATTGCCTCATTACAATATTGTGCGCTATATATTTGGAATCCCTAATGACAAATATAAAGAATGGAGCCTATTTGATGTGCTTTATAATTTTAGGCACTAGATCTATATTAGATATTGAAATAATAAATCGCAAACAAAAGTATATAAAAAGGTATGATTGTGCAAATTATTTAACAGTCAGTAAAGGCAAAACCAACAAATAAACCTAATACAAAATTTTCACACAGATTTCGCCATAGTCGGACCTGCCAGGTCCCATTTATAGACGAAATGCGACGAGAATTAGATGAATAGTTATATATTATAGTTAAAAACTGTAATTGAATTTATATGTACTTAAGTGATTACTTTTTAATATAATTTTCTTTTGTTTTAGGTAAGTTAATTGATGGATTACTATCTGTAAGTAAACTGTACTTTTATCTGATTTCCTTTTAATTTTTTTTTTTTTGGTTCCCTGTTTGGGTATTGATATTGTAGTCTACCTAATTATAATTAGGTTATGATTCAACACATGCCCATCATATGATACTGATAAACAGTCGAGGAATTCCAAGAATTCCAACATCGTAATCTAGATCATTATCAAGAATTGGGTCTAAGTCTATGATTATTTCATAACTAATAATTGTTAATCCAAATTATCTGATGAATGAACAGTTGTGCACCAGAAAGAAATTGTATATGATATATGATAAGCAGCATTTGACAACATAGTGACAGAGAAACTATGGATGAGGATAAAAGAATTCGGAATGTCAGAAAAAATAATTGGTATAGTAATAGGAATGTACGATCAAACAAATGTAAGAGCAATAGTGGGAAATTATGTGCCTGAATGGCTTGAAATAAGGAAGGGAGTAAACCAGGACTGTCCAATTAGCGGGAATTAGTTTAATATTTACATATCAGGTTTGGAAAATTTGTTTGGAAACGGAGAGTATGTAAGAGTTATACTTGGCATGCCATTAGGATACGCAGATTGTGTCTATCTCAATCAACTGAAGATATGAAAGAAATGATTGAAAGGGTGAATAAGTGTGTGGAAAAAAGAGGTTTATAGTTGAAAGAGGAAAAAACGAAAAGGATATTGTGTAAAAATGGAGGTGGGAGGAACGGCAAAAAAGAAACTTTCAGTTAAGATGAAATGTGATTGAGATTGTGAAAATCCATAAGTATTTAGGATTTACGTTAGCTGATAATGTGAATTGTAATGGTATATAAGATAGGCACCTAGAAAATGCAAGAGTAGGAACGAAAATGGCTAAGATGTGAGCGGGTGGGAAATTTTGGGATTTAATGAGTATGAAAATGAGGATAATGCAAGTTTGTGTGCAGGTATATTGTTATACGGAGCCGAAGTATGGGTCACAAAAGAAAAAGCGGAGATGGAAACGGTGATGCGTGGAGTATTGACTGTAGTTGAAAAAACAACACCGAGTGCTAGTTTTGCAAGAATATACGAAGAATAAATATAGGAATATAGAAATAAAGAAGTTACTAATGTATGAGAGACAGATGATGATGGATGAGAAAGAGAGATTAGTTAGAAACGTTTATTTGTAAAGCTTGGAGGATGAAAGAAGGGATAGCTGTCTGCATGAATGGGCAAACAAGGGAAAAACTTATATGAAAGATTATGATGGTCTATGGTGCAAATGTGTGATGTGGACGAAGCTGTAAATTAAATTGAGATAAGGATGAATGATATTGATGTGCAAGAAAGATTAAGGAATAGGAGATAAAATATATTGTTCCAAAGAAATAATGCATCTAATTTTTTAATAAATTTTAACTGAGAATAATTTGGGCTATAAATAATATTGATATTGAGGATGTTCGTGGTCCTGTTCTGTATTTGGATTCAGCCAACCTCTCCCTGGAGTATGGGGTAGTACGTCCCTTGGAGCTTTTGGAGTAAATAATGACCCGCAAGTAGGGGTTTTAATTTGTGAGTAATTGCACAAGTTGTCTATATCGAGAGGAATTTCTGTTTTCAATCGTGGGGTCTTAGGTAAACGACGATGATCGAAGATGAATTTAGCGGGAGAAAAGTCACCCTTTTTCTCTACTGGTGTAGTTAATGGAGAAATATTTTAGTATAATGGGAAATATTACAGTATAATGCATGGGGAGGGAATGCCGAAATATATGACAGCAGATGTAAGGATGGAAAATAAAACGAATGATTGCAAGATTTAAACGTGAGAGTAAGAAAATGAAAAACAGGTATTGGGTAGCTAAAAGTGAGAGGATATATAGGATGTGTGGAAGAGATGAGGAAATGTGAAAGCATTCGGTGATTGCAAGTACGGGAATAAATGGAGTAATAAAGGTATGTGTTTGGCAAGTAATCTAAGAGTGCGTTTGAGAGGAGGGATAATGGAAAGAAATATTGAGGAGAAAATAAAGAGGGTATCGGTGATCATGAAATGTAATTAACATAATCAAATACAGGAGAAAGAAAATTTAACATATAACGATCTTTTCGAATTAGTGTCAATATATTCGACTTATATACAATGTTGATGAAACCTAAATGAAAGAATTGCAATTAGCTAGGGCTTTGTGACTCATCTAATCTTTTATCTATTGAAACGTTAGTTAAAGATAACATCTTTTTGGCGTTGTTACCTTCGACATTAGATTTTCGAGAGAAAGCAAGAGTGACACAATAATAATGAATGTAGAGGGTTCTGCTTACTTCTTTTTTTTTCTTTTTCTATCTGCCCTAGTATTTAATTCGTTAACCCTCTTCTGAGCGAAATATCGAGAGGTCGTTGCAGTAGGCTTATCTGTTTGGATAAAACGTGCTTACCTATCTGTAGATCTAAAAGAAGGAAAGTCTTTTAATTGCGCATCGCGGAAAGAAATTTGAAAAGTTTGAATTGATTCGAATGTTTTCCTACTATACAAGGTGTGTTTCGAAAAATATATTTAAGCAAATTTTAACATAATTAGCGTTTAGAACTGTTAAAAATAAAAATGGTATCACATGAGCACAGAGGCTTTTGATTATGCGCTAGAGTTTAAATCATAGGAATATTTTATAAACAAGTGAATAAGAATGTGTAGAAGTGTCTGTTGATATCTGTCCTTAAGTAGGTTTATACTACAAGTGGCTCATCATTTGTTTTTGTTGGGAATAAGAAACTACGTTTAGTGTAAGTAAGCATAACGATTTATTTCCAAAAAAAAAAACCCCAAAATGGTATCGTCACCCAACCAATGTCGTTATTAAGAGCCAACAATAATAAATACTACTGAAGACTACAGGCGCCATACGATTGTTACAGTGTATCTTCGAGTATTTTTTGTAATAAGTTTAATACCAGAGTTTAATAGCAGAAAGGCAATTAAAAGTAAATGTATTAGAATCGTAGAATTGGTATATTTATCAAAATAATAAACAAAAATTACCCTGCAAGCATTACAATATATCGCTAGTGTTCCGGATACAATGTTCAGGAACAAACAAAAAATTCGCCATTTATAAGAATTGATTTAATTAATTTTAATCATTTACTTTCACTATTTAATTCGGAGATACTTTATTAATGGATATAATAACACAAGGTTTAGTTATTATTTCACATTTAAATATTAAATGTGAATGCAAAACAAAGATAAGAATTACATAAATCAAATTAATAATTCGTGTTAACATTACGCAACTACGAGATTTGCTTTACATCCTGACTAGGATAAATCAAATATAATAATTGACAATATGCTGCGACTTTCCTACACGTATATAAAACAATTAGTTATGTTTAAGTAGTACGCGAGACTTATTAATGAATTAACATATGCAACTTTTTTAAGGAGGTTTAGGAGCTGAATACGCACTACCGTATGCTTTTCTGGCTTGTCATCAGATGCATGAGGGGTGTGTTGTACTCAACCTCGACGAGAGGCAATACCAACTAAACCCTTTCCTCCGCAGCTGTACTATACACCCAGGAACCGCGTTCAAATTAGTTCAGAGTGTATGTAGGGACGTTGTTGCTGCTACTCATTGCTTTTACTACTTCTTGTTGCTTATCTATTTGTACAGTGGGATATGGGCCATCTTGTTTTTTTTTATTAGGTATTTACTACTCCCCTGCCACATTTTAGTCTTCTAGTTTCTTTAATTCATAACACCATTTCTATGAATTGTTTTATTGCATCAAAGGTCTTTTTCTCCTTGATCATTATCTTCCCTAGTCCCTAGAACCTTCTAACTTGCCCTATAGCTTCCTCTAAGGTTTCCCTTTGCTCTGTCCATGTAACGAATTAAAATGAAGTCTGCTCTACAGTCTGCTCATTTCATCCATTCTGCAATGCTCACATATAGGGGCATTTATCTTTTGAATCCCTCATAGATATTTGGCAAAACACTTGTGCCCTGTTAACACTTGCGTACCGTGGTAGCTAACTTCTACGCCGGGACGTTCTATCCACTTTTTTATATTCAAAATTATCTATTGTCCCTTTGTGACCAACACCCATCTATTTTGCCATTCCAGCATTGTCTTATCTTTTATTTCTAATATCCCTACTCTATGGTGACCACTTCTGAGCACTTCTGATCATTTCATATATTAAGGTTTTTTCCTGTGCTGCCAGGTCTAGTGGAAGTGTTCCTGCGATGACCTGCAATGATATAGTTCAAGCGGTGTTGCAGGCTGAAGTGAAAATAATCAATGCTGTTCTCTATATGCGATCCATCATTTCTCTTATATTCTGCCTTTTAGTAATAGTGCTTGGCTAGGCGGGCGCCGCATACATCATCATTTAACTAAAAATGCTGTATATGAACATCCTTCTATCCTCTATAGCCCCCACCCCTATACTCTAGGCATACGTGTTTTAATCTGCATAGCAGCCGCAGCAGCCTCGTCCTTGAATTCCCTTGTGTGTGCACTATTTTTCAATTGCTTATCTATAGTGACGCCTGCACGATTTTTCTCCTACCTGTGAAAAGTATTGCTTTAGTTTTTTCTATCGCAAGTTTAAGAACGCCTGGCGACAATCGCAATTTCATCAAGTCATGATACATAATATTCCACAGGGTGAACCCTAATATCTATCCCTGCGGAACACCTCTGCTTATTTCCCCTGATTCAGTACCTTCTGCCACGTTATACATAATCACTCTGTCCCTGAGGTAGTCCTTTTTTTTTTGTTTTTCGTAGGAAGTGGAGAAATCTTCAAACGGTGCTGGATGCCCGTGCATCCGACAGTGTGGGATTTTTACCCTAACTAAAACTCCACTCCCTTTGGAGGATTGGTACAGATA
>WYDF02267685.1:0-32195 GCA_009867245.2 Adranes taylori
CGCCGACCGCTTTGAGAATTTGCTTAGGTTTAATGCGTTCATCTCCCACAAGATCCATGCAACTAGTAGCCTCTGAAACCCCTTATATTCTTCTTTCTTTCTGGAGCAAAATTCCTTATAAAGAAATATTCATTTAATTCCCCAGTTATCTCTAGCATCCGTATATTGAAGGGTTCTCTATCCCGTTCCATAAGGTACAAGCATTGAATCTCTCCTCGTATAATAGGAGTTTTTGAATACATTTCTCCAGATCTCATAAATGTTTGGTCCTATGACTCGTTCCCAGGTTTTCAAATCCCTTACAATTTTTCTTTTCTTAAAATCCCCATAGAATTACATTTGACAAAACCATTTGACTCATATCAGAGAATTTAGTTCATTTAAAGATTCTCTTTTTCCGAACGCGGTGGAATTTTATACTGACGGATGAAAAACGGTAGATCCCTCTTCGTCGTCGCTGGGTATATTTTGCGATCGATTGAACATCTCTTTCAATATGCGGGTGCTCGAAGTTTTTAATTTTTTTCGGCCATTGATAAGTGCAATTATCTAATCGTAATTCACAATCTAGAATCTTCCGTTATCTTTTCAGATCCTAAAAGTGTTCTAATGGCCTTACTTAGGCATAAAAATAATGATTCGTCAGATATCCTACTCCGCATTAGAGAAAACATCCTACATGCGGCGAATTCCAATATAATCATCAAGCTTTGTTGGATTCCAGGTCATGCTGGTATTCCAGGTAATGAAATCGCTGACCAACTAGCCAAAGAAGGTCATAGCCTAATGATAATTCCTGTTAATATCAGTTATTCAGTTCTCTATCCAAAAATCAAAAAAACCATGTTTGGCAATCACTTTGGTCAGATCCTCTCCTCCCTTCTGGGAAAAATCTCAGATCCATAGTTCCTAAAATCAAGAAGATTCCACGGTTTTCGGAACTTCAAGTATCTTCCAAATTTACCTCCTCCATCGTCAACAGAATGCGCACCGGCCATGCACTATTTCCCGCCCACATGTCTAGAATCGGGAATAATCCAGACCCATTATGTTCTTGTGGTCAATACGGCGACCTTAACCATATATTTTTCGACTATCCACAAAACCCTATAAATATAGAACATTTACGCTTTTTTCTTTTCAACGTCCATATAGCAGTTCCTTTTCACATTGACAACATCCTTTGTAATTTATCTAAGGATGTATGTAAGTGTATTGCAGAATTCTTGAGATCTAGCTCCATTAAGTTATAAATTGATTTAATAAAGATTTAAAAAAAATGAGGCAAAATGAATAAAGCATGAATAGAAATAAAAAGAAATCAATGAATAAAATAAAAATTTAATCAAACAAAATAAAATCTATTTTCATCAAAACTTGAACTGTAAATAAAATAAAAATCAATATAAAAAAATAAATAAATAAATAAATATTTAGATATATGAAAAAATAAAACATAAAATGGAAGGTTAGGAGGGTGAAGAGAAAGAAAAGTCAAATGACATGGAGTTGTAAACGGTTCGGTTAACATTAGTGTAATAAATCTAATAAAGATTTCGCAATTATAAAAGTTCCTAAGTTCCTAATACAATCCTCAGTAATAGTTCACCCCAAATTTTTACTGTAATCATCAAGTAACAAGAATCGTCAAAACATCAGTCGGTGATAGGCCCAAGAAAGCGAAACATACCGACTTAAAATAACCCTGCAAGAAAGAACATATAGTTTATGTTAGGAAATTCGTTATTTCTTAAAATTATTTTAGAATAAAAACTCATACGTAAATGAAACGCATATTTGGTTGAAAATAGTTGTTTTAGGAATTCAGGAGAGGAAATGAAAAGATATTTGATTGTGAGAATTTAACTGGAAGCTAAAAAGTATTATGAAATTTGCTAAAGCTGCAAAGAAACAGAGGTGCGAGGACATGGATAAAGACAAGAATGCAGTCATATATAATTCAAAAACAGGTAAAATATCAAATATAGATGGTACGAGAAATTTTAATATACATGATTTAGTAAATCAAAATATCGTTAGTTTTAAAAATAGAATAATTTGTTTTAAGCGTTGCCGCCGTTTTCTAGGTATCAGACAAAGCAAAATCTGCAGAACAAGAAACGCGCTGTACTTGATTTTGTATTTATGTAGCAATTAGATTTGATCATATGTCGTTTCCATTTGACAACAAATTATTTCAAATAAAAACACGGCGTTCGTACAACACTATATAATAAAGTTTATTTGAATATTCTATCGATAAGTGTTTAGGTACTATCTTAGTACTGGGTTATTTAAGACATTGCCCTACAAGCTCACTAAGGATGCAACATATATTCGCTTCACAGATATTTGTTCTTCTCCATACCAATCGATTATTATCCTAAACAATTATAGAGCTAATTGATTATGGAGTAGTTATCTTGTTATAAATTTTGCACCAAAGTTCTACAATAAAACTCTCATAGAATAAAAAAACTTCCTGATGTCGAATTCAATAAACTAATGAAGCAAAAACTTCTTCAAGGAGAATACTATTCATTTGAAGAATTCAACGCTGACTGACTCACAGCGCAGCTCCTCCTGATCGCCAAATGTCGATGGAAGTTGCATGATATTTGAGGTAGTTTTTTAAGAAAAAGGTTTATAATTGTAAATTTATGTGACTGTAAAATATGTTAAATGAAGACTGTGATATTATGATATGAACTTAATAATTAAAATAAACAACCTGTTTTGTCCTTACTGAAATATAACCTTTTAAATGACATATGTGATACATTGAACGATTTATACATTTATATCTTTGATATTCATTTAGATTTATACATGTGATCCATTTAACTCTTAGTGTGATATTTATATTTATATGATATGACGAGTGTAAAAACTATGTAATTTAACGCACAATAAAATTATTCTATTCTATTCTATTCTAAACTACTTATAATAAACGTTGATCTATACTAAATAGACTAATCTGTATTTTATGTAGTATACAGAAAAACTGATTTTCAGTATATGCAAGTGGAGTGAAAGACCCGTTTCAAATGTTTTACTATGAATTTACAATTACTGTATTTGTAATGTACATCACGTTATATGCTAATTAAAACTGTATACTTGATTTTACTAATAAACTCCTGAGTACTTTCAAAGTTAATTACAATTCTTTCCAATCATATGGCAAACTGCATCAGTCAACCAAATGTAATAGACATAATGAAATGATATGACAATGTGATTTACAATTCCAATGATATTATCGTTTTACCATCTCGCATTTGGCACGTACTTCTCAGTTGGTGTTTCAGCTAACTCATTATTTGTTTTTGTCCTCAATGCAGTGGTGTACTTTTCATATTGAATTATATAGGTTTATTCTGTTATTGCTATAAAAATCTTTGTCGAAAATCTTGGCAGATAGCATCTTAACAGAATCAAAAGTACAATAAGTTCGAGTATGATTGATTTATTGTGTTCTGCAGTTAGTACCAATTGAAATCAAATCAAGTGGGGTTCACTTATTAACCACTGACTTGAAGCTTATTATGGTAAGAATTTCTAGTCCTCAAGTTAAATTAGAAAATAATATTTCACGGAAACTTTTGTTAAGATATTAATGAGAAAGAAATATTACAGAACAGTCGTACTATAATACATTAAATAAATGTAATTAGTTTTTATATGAATTTTTGTATTTCTTGCAAATTCTTCAAAAATCATCAAATATGAATTATTTATATTTCGGGAAAATTTGATTACTCATTGTAAATTTATGTCTGGTTACTTTGATTGTATCAAAAAACATTTTTTCTTGTTTAGTGCTTTCCAAAATTTTATCTGAAATTAATGATCTAATAACTTAGAACAATCTATAGATCTAACAGTAGAACAAATCGTTTCTATAGATAGTACTCCACTGACTACAGTGATTACATTTATTGTTTGTCAAATATCATAAAATACTGCAATTAATATGGTTTCATATTTCCCACTTTTTTAAATTGAAATTACCTTAATTATGGTAACTTCTTTTTTTAACTTAATTATATATTTTTTTGTTTTGCGTGGAAGTGGGGAAATCTTCAAAAAGATGAATGATGTTTACTGCATCCAACAGTGTAGGATTTTTAGTAAAACTCCATTTCCTTTGGGGGTTTAGTTCAGATAAGAGGTTGGTGTATTTATTAAGGGGGCATTAGGATTTGTTTTCCTCTTCAGCCTGGGCCTATGATTTGAGGGGATTGCTAATGCAGATTGTTAAGGCATTTGGCTACCCGGAGAGGCGACTGGCGAAAATCTGTATAGACAATGCCCGGGTTGTTAATGGATTGTAGCGCCAACCAGAGTAAGTAAAAGTCTGCCGCGAGATTGCCTTGAAGTTGCATTGAATTGCCCCCGCACGAATTGCTAAACTATGAATCCCCCAGTCACTTGAGAAATTTCTACTGTTTACTAGCAGGTAGTGTGTGCTATAGTATTCACGTTACAATCAATACAAGAGAAACCGCAAACCTTGATCATATTACGGTTGGCTTCTTTTGCGTCCGGTGGACAATGTCTAGAGTGGTTTCGTTTGTTTTTTGTCTTTTGAGTTTCACTGTTTTTCTTTCTTTTTTAATTTTTTATATATGAATGTTCATCTGCTACAGCGGTTATCTAAGGGATAGTGGTATGGATTCTAGGATTTTCTGAAGATCATCTGAGGCATCTTGCATTAAAATGATTCGAACAGGGGGGGGGGCGGAATATAATTTTTGGGCGCCTAAAACATTCGTTTCATGTGCCCCAGTGGGACCGAATTGTCTGGTAAGCTATTATGTTGTTTTCGGCGCTGGGCCTGTGGGGGTATTTGGATTGAAGATGTGTTAGGCGATCATAAATGCTGTTGGTCGTACAGTGCTCGTACAGTATGTTGCTAGGAAATAGATAATGCAAATGGTTGACTTTATGTAAAATTCTTCGTGCACTTATTTTTGGTGTAAGATGTGGCGTGCCTGTGAACTTGGTTATTGGTTGCAATGGGGTAAAGAATTGATGTGTAATCAATAATAACTTTTATATAGGTATTATAAGTGTGCTGGAGTGTTTTGGGGTCACACCCCAGGAATCGTCTTCTCAGAGCAGAGATTAGCTTGGCGCGTTTTCTAACCATAGCAAGAGTTTTATATCGGTGTTCCAGTTAAACGTTCGATTGAACGTTATTCCTAAATATATGACTTCGTCTTTTAGCGGGATCCCTTTTCACCAGATTTGGTGCCAGGCATCACTATTCTCCTGTTGCCGATTTCTGGTTAGATTTGGGTGCTGTACTAAGATGCCTTGAGCTTTGATTGGGTTTGCTGTGACGCGCCATTTCTGCATTTTTGCGTCCATGCTAAGAATGAGTTGAGCGACATTTGGATGTGTTTGCTATTGGTTTTGGTTGATTTGTTGCAGTCACAAAATGCCGTAACGTCTGCATAAAAGGCGCTGTGGAAATTGGGGTCTCTGGAGATTGGGACATCGTAGCAGTACTTTATGTACAGCAGTGTGGTCAAGACGGAGCCTTGTGCTACTCCGCTTTGAGGGTAGATAGTTCTGGATAATGTGTCTCCTATTTTGATTGAGTGCCGAGGTTTGACAGATATGACTGGATTCATTTGATTAGAGTTGGATGAAATATGTTTAATGTGTGGAGTTTGCGAATGAAGTCAGCATGCTGTACTGAGTCGAAGGTTTGGGTGATGTCCATAAATACTGCCAAAGCTCCGTGTACGCTATTTAAAGTGCAAGTTACGTTGGTTTGGAATTTCAGAAGGGTGCTATGTGTAGAAGGCGAGGCTCTAGAACCAAATGAATTACTTTGTAGGATTTTCTTAGTTTCCAAAACGTATCCGAGCTGTATTATTCTTTCAAAGGTTTTGCCTATCACGTTAAGAAGTGTTATTAGGTGATATGACGAAATGTTCCTGGGGTCCTTCCCAGGAACGTTTCGTTCTGGGAAGGTTCCTGGGTTTCGAAATCATGACCGCTTGGTCAGTCTTCCATTCTACTGGGAAATATCCCAATGGTTTCCCATTCTACTAGTTCTACTAGTCAGCGATATGATACTAGTTCTAGTATCACATCGCTGATAAGTTGGATGGATTCTGATGAAATATTTCTTAGAATGTGACGAGTTTTGAGGTAATTTCTCCAGACTAATAGGAAACTTCATTGTTTTCAGAAAAATGTGGCATTGGTGTGTAGCGACCATCTAAGTTCCTGCCATAGTTTTCTGCAACAAATAGAAATTAATTGTCAAAGTTTGGGTTAGGAATTTGGTAGGCTGATTCAAGATGATCAGCAAACTTGTTGGCTTTTTCTAGCGGGTTATTTACTACTTGTCCTTGCGAATTGGTTAGATGGGATTTAGGGTTCGAATTTTGCCTGTAAGCTGATTGAATTGGTCCCAAAATTTTTTACCATTACTCTAATCGGGTTTTGAAGTGGCGTTAGTCCAGCAATCCTCACTGTACGCAATAAGAGAGGCTGGGGCTCTGTGCGGAACGTTCTGCCGAAAAATGCGCCTCTCTTCCCGAATCGTGTTTAAGATTACGCGAGGAAGGGGATGCCTATTTATGAGCACAGATTTTAGGGGGATGCTCTCAGATGCGGAAGTTTGGATGATTTGCAATAAAGGAGCTATTGTTTGATATATCTTGCTAGCAGAAGAGATGGGATTGTCAGTGGGGTGAGCTGAATTATTCGTTGCTGGAAGTACTGCCAGTTCGCAGTTTAAAAATCTCTCATGAAGATTTGTGTGGGAGGTGGTTCGGGTGCGTTATCAATATTAGTCTTGACTACACGCGGATAAACATTTTAAACGGATTTGGTGGATTAAATTTTCTTTGATTATGATGTGATAAATAATCCATTTTCAATGAAGGTTGGTCCGGTGTACGTGATACAGGGGAATTGCGGCTCTGGGTCCAAAATCTCTGGAATTAGTGGCTCTGGGTCCAAAATCGATTTAGCGCGCATTAAAGTCGGTCGCTCATTAGAATGGCTTTCGGAAGTGTTGAGAAATATTCTAAAAATATTTTCAGATTGGGGGTTGTAGTACGTGAAAATCGTTACTGTAGAATTAGTGAAATGAACGTTTGCCGCTATACATGCAAGGTTATCAAACTTGGAAGGAAGAGGAAATGGAGTGCTAGACTAGTAGTTGCTGATTGCAAGTGTGGTTCCTCTAATTGCTCCGCGAAAACTGTTGCGTTGAAAGACGCGATAGTTTTATATGTTAATGCCGGATTTAATATTTGTCTCCGTTATGGAGAGAATTTGGCTTTGTCAGAGGGAAGAGATTTCTGATAGGTCCAATTTGATGTCGCATTCCACTGAAGTTATCCGTGCCGATTACAAGTTCTATTATAATAACAGCTAAGTGAGCTTTGGCACTTGTTTACCGAGTGACCGATGGCAAAGCAATTTGCTCATTGCTTTGGTGTGGATTCTGGAGAATTTGACGACTCAAATTTCAGTTGAAGCCTCATTTGCACGGATGACTGCATCTGTCGTTGACTGCATGTTTGTTTCTGAAGATTATCAAACAATTTGATTTTTCCATTCATTACTTTTGTTTAATGACAAGAAATTCCTTTCTAATAAAATTAGTCTCTGGTTTTATACACTCTTTCAAATTTTCTATCTTCTCAATAATTTTTAGTTTGCTTGTAACTTATAGCAATTGGTCTGTGCGGACAGATTGAAAAAATGTAAAATTGTGAGTAATGATTTATTACTTACTAACAGGTTGTTCCATTTTCGTTCCACCACTGGTTGCATATCATATTCCAATTACTAATAAACCAATTACAATGTGTGTCATAACTGTTGAAAAAACACAAAAAAAAAGCTCCCGAAACCTAATTTATATTTGATAATAACATTGGTTCGAGTTCATTTTTATGCAAAATAACCTTCAACTGAATGAATATTTTTGATTAAAAAACTGTGAGCGATTGTCTCCAATTTATTTTAGTTTTTTTCATATTTAGAAGTACGCAAGTCCTGCAACGAAATGTGAATGTGATATTTTAATTTGGTTTTTTTATTGTAGGTTGCATTGTTGGATGGAAAATATTATCTAAAATGAATTTGATTTAGACAAATAGAATTTTTTTTGTTGATGAGTTGACAAAGAAATTATTTTTGAAATGCAAATGATTAATAGTTAACGAGTATACATTATATGTTATTTTTCTTTTTATTGAGTTTGAGATAGCCATTGACATAGCTATAAAATTTCAATGGGAGGGGTTCACTATAACTCGCTACTCAAAGAAAGATTAAAAGTTAAAAGTTTTTAAGGAATACGATTTAATCTTGTTCTGTTTGATATCTTTTTCTTTAAGTGCCGTCTTCTCCCAGAACATTGGCGATCGGTCGCATGATCTGCACATTGTCCGCAGCGGACCTAAACAGTGTCGTAGTATTTACTCCATACCATTGGCGAAAATTCTTGAGCCAAGATGTTCTTCGGCGGCCAGGGCCACGAGTTCCTTCTACTTTTCCCTGAATAACTATATGGAGCAATTTATATTTGGGATTTCTCATTACGTGGGCGAAGTACTCCAGCTTTCTTCTTTTTATGGTATTAAGTACCTCTCTTCCTTTGTTCATACGTTGTAGAACGGCGCTTCATTTGTCACTATCCATCCATGATATACTCAACATTCTTCGGTAGACCCATATTTCAAAAGCCTCAATCCTCTTGCACATTGTTTCGGTGAGGATCCATGCTTCCATCCCATAGAATAATACCGCTCCATAAGAAAGGGTATCGACAAAATGTAACAACTATAGCGGAAAATCATTGCTTAACGCTGGCTATAAAATAGTGACAAAAGTGCTTATGGTCGAGGAACCAACTATGGCGGATGTGATATAAGATATTAAGAGCTTAAGTAATCATAAATTAGCAGGAGAGGACGCGTTACCAGCAGAAATCTTTAAATATGGAGGGGAAATCCTAGTGCAAACAATGCACCAACTGATAACGAAGATCTGGCATGAAGCAATAACGCCGAAAGAGTGGAACACAGCCACAATAATACCGCTCCATAAGAAAGGCTATCGACTAAACTATAACAACTATCGCGGAATATCATTGCTTAACGCTGGCTATAAAATAGTGGCGAAAGTGCTAGCATCAAGATTGAAACCCTATGTGGAGAACGCATTGGGGGAAATATCAGTGTGGTTTTCGTTTCAACTGCTCGACCATCGATCAAATATTCACCCAAAGGATGGTGTTGGAAAAGTGTTATGAACGCAGTATAACACTTCATCCCTTGTTTATAGATTTCCGCGCAGCATACGATAAAATACTAAGAAGTCAGTAATATGCCGACTAAATTGATCAAGCTAATAAGAATGACGCTTGTGGAAACATGCAGCAAAGTAAGGGTGAAAGCCGAGCTGTCAGAGAGTTTTGAAATTACAGGAGGCTTGAAACAAAGGAGACTCCCTGTCGACTCTACTTTTTTCTAACACTTGAAGCGATCATGAGGAAACCTCCTGCTATATATACACCAGGAGGGTGTATATACACCAGGAGGGTGTGTATGAACATGTCAACAGTTAGGCTTTGCAGACGACGTTAGTTTAGTGACTAGGAGGACAGAATCACTAAAGAGAACTTTCAAATAGTTCAGAGGGAAGGAAAACCCATGGGTCTACAAATAAGCAGGGAGAAGACCAAGTACATGATAAACAGTAGAAACACTACTTGTTGGAGAAAAGTGAAGGAGTTTGAAGGGTTTGAGAGAGTCGACAAATTTAAATACCTCGGAAGTGTGATACTGAAGATAGTGACATCACATCTGAAATCAAAGCTAGAACGATGGCAGTAAATAGATGTTGTTACGCCTATCTTAATGTATACAAATCATCCATCGGCTCTAAAGTATTAAGACTAAAGGTGTATGCAACTATCATTTAACCAGTCGTCACTTATGGTTCGGAGGTGTGGACGGAGGTACGTAATGGAATGAGAACACATTGAGAGTGTGGTACCGGAAAATCTTCGAAGCAGTACGGGACGAGGAAGGTTGTAGAATCCGCACCAACGCTGAATTAGAAGAATTCTACCAGAAGCCGTTCATTGTCAACGACATAAATGCCAACAGACTCAGGTGATTGGGGCATGTCGAGCGGATGGATGGATGGTAAAAAAGTCCTAAACAACCGACCAGAAGGCAGTAGATCAGTAGGACGACCACGCAAAAGGTGTATGTAAGTAAAGATCTGCAGAAGTTCCGCAATTGAAGGAGGAAGGCGATGTCAAGAGACGACTGGAGGATTCAAGTTGTAGTGGCGGCCAAGGATGTTAATGGCCTGTAGAGCCAGCTAAGTAAATCAGTAAGTAAATCAGAATTTCGTTAGTTTTTGGACCATTGATGGCCGATTGGTAATAATTTTATCATTTTGTAAGTTTTTTATTCATACATTAATAATCGTATAACTATGTATAAATACTATGAGATGATTTGGATAATTGAATCGCTTAATGAGTACTAAACTCATAAAATTAAATCAGCTTAAACAAATAAACTTCAAGTGGACAGATGACTCCACTTGGAGATAATCTCTATTCCATGTTAGCGATATTTATTTGTAAAGTTGCGTGAGAACGAAGAGTTTTATAATCTATTTCAAATATTACACCAGAGCGCGTGGCTTCCAATTGTAGTCAATAAATAAATTTGTTAAGAAGCTTTTTACATTTATAAATATATAATCTAAGCGGGTATCTTCCCATTCTGTCTGTACAAAGTGAACATGAGATAAAGTTCCAACTAGTTATTTCATATATTGCAACTGCACTCACACGGTCCAGTATTAAACATTAAATATTATTCTTATTCAAAAACTATATAAAATCCATTTAGATTAACAAATGAGACTTACATTAACATTAACTTACTCGAAATCATATGTAGATCACCTTAAATCAATGGTTGTCATCAAACACTTCGCTTTAAAAATCTAATCTTACTTTATTTCGTTACTTTCCGCTATAATTAATTTTAAAATAGTAAAAATGTATTGATATCAAACATTTGTTTACAGATCTACCAACATATCTTTTATGTACTGGAATTTAAGAATTTACTTTCATGAGCTGAACAGTCATTTACCTTAAGATTAAAATAAATAGTGCGCAACAGTTGAGTAGTATAAAGACGAACAACTTTGAGGGTGCCGCAGTTCAACATTCATGTTGAACTGCGTTTCAATTCAACAGTTCAAATCAACATGGCTCTCTCAAACTTAATTAAATATATTTAAATTCGTGTAATCAAACAACAATAGTTATGTGTGATATTTCTAGGTGAAGTGCGATGACTTATAACATATATGTAGCATAATTATATCATAAGTGTACACTAACCATGGAATACTATAGACATATCACTTATTTACGTAGAAATGACTTATTATTGTTATAATTAATATAAAAGACTGATTATTTTATATTTGAATTGAGATTATCTAGTTTATGATTAAATGAGATTTTTGTTTGCATTTATATTATGCGTTTCATTTGAATCACGTTGATCTAGCAAAGCTCCATAGTAATTAGATTACCCTCTAATTACGAGCCGCACAAGTGTAATTTAAATACTACCCTTTTGTACAAGTGTATTACAAAAAGTATTTTTTATTGTTTAAACGTATCTAATAATATTCAAGCATGGCGTGTGTATGCTGTTCAACTTTAACGTTCTCCGGATTTCGTAGAAACCAACTTACTTAAAATAATGCAGTTGTTTCAAGGTCATATTATTTAGACCGCTTCTTCCTATATTGCTTGACAGTTAAAGAATTTTTATCTTTCATATATCATGTACGTATGTAATACGTAAATATATAGGATTCATATTTTGAGAATTTTTTCTATTTCACCTCAGTACATCTCTTGTATTCACATCAGTGCAAATCATTTATTCATAATTCGAAGAGGAGACCGCAAGGAACAATTTACGACAAAAAGAAGTTTTTTTAAATAATTATTTCTTGATCAAAAATTTAAAAAAGGGTCGATTTTTCTGTTGAGGTGCGTACGAATGTGTCTTCCATTAATCCGTTCCTATGGAACCGATCTGGATGAAATTTGGTAGACAGGTGCAGACGATGATTCCGCGGATTATTTTTTTTTAAATTTTTTCTAATAAATCCAATATATCGGAAATGCGCCACTAAGTGTTCAAACTAAGAGGCTAAACTTTTTCATAAATATAGCACCTTGTATTGTGCATCGAAAAGCAATGTCCCACGTTGCCAAGTATTACAGAACGCAGCATTACGGCGTGTAAAGTTTTTCGAACTTTTCGATATATCTAAGGAACTATAAAACAACGATATATCTGAGGAACTTTATTGTATAGGCTACCTAATGCACCTTCGATTTTATTTTAAACATATTTTTCTAAAATTAAAATTTAACATACATACAGGGTGTTTATTTTCTGCGGCCATTTTCTCAGAAACTAGACAAAGAGACTACATTTTTTGTGCAGAAAAGTCTTTATTACTAAAGGGATATGCAAAATTAAAAAAAATCGCGTATGCAATCTTGGGAGTAATGTGACTGAAGAAAACGTATACTACCTAAATATCTCAGCTCCTATGAAAGTTGGAAAAATAAAACTTGGGGAACTTATACTTAAGACTGAGGGACTTCAATTCTGCCTTGGTGAACAATTGAATATACTGAACCAATTTTTAAACAATAATTTTTTTTAAGTTTTTCGTAACACTGTATATTTTATACATTTTAATACACACTGTGGCTCTGTTTACAACGATGCCACATATTATGGGTCTAACACTTATAGTTCCATAGATATGACCTTTAATATCTGAAAACTTTAGCATTTGTTGCCTTGTATTTTGCGTAGAATAAAATTAGTTACATGCATCCAACGCGATGTTGCCACGTTTAAAGTTTAACAAATTTTATTTCAAAAACTCAAGACATTCGAATAAACTTTATTGTTCCTCCGATTTTATTTAAAACATTTTTTTAATTCACAATTTAACATGTATATAGGGTGTTATTTGTTTTGCAAGCTTTGCAGTTTATTTTCTCGAAACAAGTATTGTAATTTTTTATTTTTAATATGTCATATACATATGCAATACTTATAGATATAGGAAAGACATAAGATTCATGTTTTGACAATTTTTTCTATTTCACCTTAGTACGTCTCTTGTATTCACATCAGTGCAAACCATTTATACGTAATTCGAAGACGAGACTCCAAGAAATAGTTTACCGCAATAAAAAATTTGAAAATAATGTTTTCTTGCTAAAAAATTTAAAAGAAAGCCGTATTTCTCGGAGTCTGTGCATTCATACGTATGGCTGTACGTTCAAGAATTACTCCTAACCTATTGGACCGATTTGCATTAAATTTGGTCCACAGGTACACATAAGTGTTCCGCAAGAGCAATTTTTTAATTTTTTTTATAAATCCAATATGGCGGAAATGCACAATTTATTTTCACAAAAAGTTCAGTTTTTAATTAGGAGGTTGAAATTTTGAAGGTTGCACACATACAGTTGCTCATATTGTGCGTTGAACGAAGGATTGCGTTGCCTCTGTCTTGTACAGAACGCGACTTTGCCACGTTCAAAGTTTGAAAATATTTTTTAATATATCTCAAAAGCTATAAAAGATAGGACATTCTAATAAACTTTGTTTTATAGTACACCTTATAGTACACATTTATGGTATAGCCCATTCGATTTTATTTGAAATATTTTTTTCTAAAATCACAATTTAATATATACAGGGTGTTTTTTTTGAAAATTTTGAGGTTTCTTTTCTCGAAATGTTCCGTAGTAATTTTTTTTTAAATTTTTTGTATCGAATGCTCCTTTAATATTTAAGGGATTAAGTGAGTTTAAAAAAGACGGACATTCTTAGTACCGGAGTAAATTGACCTTAAATAAAAATTCTGCTCTAAATATCTCCGTTCCTATGAAAGGTATAAAAATTTGTTCAAAAAACTTTTTAGTAACACCCTGTCTATTTTTATATATTTCATAGCCCTTGTAATTCTACTTTAAATGATACCGCACATGACGGGCCCAACTCTTATCATTTCGGAGATATAACCCTTAATAGCTTAAAATTTCGCAACTTATCGCTATGTCAACCGGCATTCAACAGTCATACATAAATATATATATATATATGCAAGGCCTAAATAATAGCACATATTCAAAGTTACAGGAACAAATATTTTACGATGTATAAGACCATAAGGCATATAACTTGGTGCTTGAATAAATAAATGAATAAATGTTGGTATCAGTGGCGGGTGCACATTATAATTTTGGGAGGGATTCAAAATGATCATTTTATTCAGAAATTCAATTTAAAAACTAGAACACTGAATTTGGATTGCATATAGTATCTTGTATTATGCGTCGAAAGAAATTAGTACCATGCCTGAAACTGGTGTAAAACGCCACGGTGCCACGTTTAACAAACTTTAACAAATTTTACAAACTTTTCGATATATCTCAGGAGCTATAAAAGATAGAATACTTGATTAAAGTTTGTTGTATAAGCTTCCATAAGCTCGTTCAATTTTATTTGAAACTTTTTTTTACAAAATTACAATTTAACGTATTTACAAGGTGTTTCTTGTTTTTGTAAAATTTACGAACCATTTTTTCGATAACGGCTATTGTATTACATTAAATATTTCAGTTCTTATGAAAGTTAAAAAACAAAACTTGGAGAACATGCGTAAGACCCAGGGATTTCAATTTCGCGCAAACCGCATGCGGGAAAGAAGTGACTCATAAACGGCTGTGCGGAAAATGTAAGTCAAAAACGGCAGTAGGCCGCGTCAAAGCGGGACACCGTAACTGTCCGCGCCGGAGGCAAATATGGGGACTATGGAGTTATTGGGTGAGCGAATTCATGCATAGACGACATCTCTCTTAGAAATTAGTCGTAAAGATAGTCAAGAGCGATCGTAGGCTATGGCAGATCGGAGACAGAGCTGTCCGCGCCGTACGTAAATACTGGGAAAAAGTGAGTTAAGACCGGCCGTAGGCTGCAAAAAACTGGACCGTAGGCAAATATGGAAACCGGGGGATTCATGGATAGGCGATTTATATGGTAGACGACAGTCAAAATTAAAGCCGGACTTCCAGTAAATGAAAGATGGGGTGGCGATCACGTCCACGAATTTTTTAATACAGCACTTTAAACAAATTTTTGCGAAACTTAGTTGCAAAATTTGCATGAAAACATTCAATTTAGTAAATCGTGCAGCTTTTCAATTATATCAAAAAAAGGAAATGCTACTCAAATTGCAGAAAACTTATGTGTAAAATTAGAATATGGTTTTGATAAACTAAATGTAGAATTGACTTTAATTAGTGTATTTATAATAAGTGTCTCTTGAAATAAGTATATAGTTTGGGTTTAACAAAAAATATTGTTTAAGGTTTTTAAATTAGTTTTAATTCTTCGCGGTACTTTCCTTAGTTTATATTATATTAATTGTGATGAATTATTTTCATATTAGAATTATTTTAATCGACTTGTCAAGTTTAAAATGCAGTTAGCTTAAAATTAACTTACATTAAAATATTCACTAAGAATTGTTTTAATAACGGATATGCTGTAATAATAATTCATTTAATAATGATCATATTGTTATAGTACATTTTAAACCTTATGTTTTCCGTGTGAGATCATGTGAAATAACTTAGGAGTCATATGATCTCTTCAAATGCACATCATGCGTAATCAAACTTAATCTAATAGTGATATTAGATTGACGGAGCTGATGAACAAAAGTACGCGTATAGATGTCGGCTTCCCATTTGTCAATTATACACGTGTCATTCTAAATTGGGGCGCGATTTTATTGAGCTTTTAAATGCTTATCTCTATTGGACAAGTAAATTTATATTGCATGCAAAAGTTTTCTTTTTTTATATCGTATTACATGTTCTACTTTTAAGTAACGAAGTAATTAATAATATTAACTAATTTTTTTATAAATAAGTATTATGGAAATAAAAATATAATTGGAGCAACATTTTATACCATATTAAATAATAGGTTATTTATAATTTATCTATATTAAAAATTCACAGCACATTATAGAATTTTTCCTTTCTTTCTTATCGAACTTCAATGTTTTGACTATTGTTCCTCTCTTTCACAGTTCCCTCTTTTCATTATCCTTATCTTCCGTTTGCTTCTTGACCAGTCACACATTTCATACAACTTTTCTCTATTTTTCGCCCATTCATTCATCACATCACCTTTTTCGCTTCTCTTCTTTGAAAATTCATACACTGCTTTCACTATCCTATCCTTCTCACCAGCCATTACTTTACTTTCATATTTCACCAAGTTCTTAGCTCCTTTTACTCAGAACTTATACTCATTTAGCTCTTGTAACACAAATTCATTAGGAATCCATTTGTCCAGCCCCAACAACCTTTTCATATATTTCGCGATCATCCTTTCTATTTCTACTCTTTCTTTCACCGCCCATTCTTCCGCCCCATAAAGCATAATAACACATAGATTTAGCTCCATCAACATCATCTTCACAGAATCACCAAATTTCGCCTTCCACACATTCATCAACCGCTCAGCTGCTACCCCTGCCTTTCTCACAATCACATTCACATGTTCTTTTGCTCCCCCCATTCCTACTTATCATATACCCCAAGTACTTAAAATATTTTACACGTTAAACCTTCTGACCATTCATTTCAAACCAATCACTTACTTTCTCAGCCCCATTTCTTACATACCATTATTTTCCATTTTCCCCATATTCACTTCAAGTCGCCGCCTTTCCTAATACCCATTTATTCTTACTATTACCTCTTTCATTTCCTTTCTACTACCCGCCATACACACAATGTCGTCCGCATAGCTTAGCGACAATATCTTCTCGTTTCTTAACAGCACTCCTTCACCTTGTCCTTTCTTTTATGTTGATTCTAAATCAGATAAGTATATATTAAATAAGCTTGCGCTAAACGGACATTTCGGTTTCACTCCTTCATTCACATTAAACCATTCTTACACTTTACTTCCAACCCTTGCACGTACCCTTCCATCCTCATACAACCGTTTAACATTATAATTTGTATAATTCTCAGTTTGTCTTGAAGATATTATATTAAGTTATTTTAAATGTTTTAAATTGTTAAAAATTGGTTACTTAGCTTAATCTTGCGCTGATAACTCGATAGTAAAAGTATAGTTCGTTCAATAGTAGAAAATTAGTGAAATTCATTATTTTAAATTAATAAGTTAAATTTTAAATTTCTAAATCTATAATTTTTATTACATTTCGTGTAAATAAAGCATTTAAAAACACAACCACATGGCCACGAAAATGCTAATCAGATTGAGAATACTTAAAACCGTTGGAGACAACTTATTTACAAAAAAAATGTCTAAATTTATGAAGATAGAAACGACATAAATTGCGATTGATTATTCTACCGTCATTCATTGCGTTATATGACCTTCTCGAAGTTCATAAACCATCTGTCAGCTGTGCTTGTTAGCTGACATTATTTCAAGATTGTTCTTATATAGTTGGAACACAGGGGTAACTTTTGTATGCACACTATACCAAAATTTACCCCTCTAATATAATTAGCTTCGGGCTATCTAGTGTCAATATCAATTTGCGTCCACCAATTATATTTTACATATCATTGTTCCATGAATTGCAAATGTTCTTGCTGCCATTATTAATGTTTATGAAGAATAGATACGGTTTCTTTTCCAAATTGTTCCTCTTAAAATATACATGTTTATCTTTTACACATTTATAACAGATTGCATCTCGATTATTTTTAATAAAATTTATTTATTGTAAAAAAGCATTGTTCTGTATTCGCATTTTTATTGATTCATTATTGATGATATTAGATCTTGCCAACTTCTAAGTTTGTAAATTTTAATTAACTAAAGTAGTTTTAAATGATCTTGTTTATAAAAAGTTCCTGGGCTTCTTTCAACCCCAATTATATTCACTAGTTAAACGATGAGTAAACCCCAGCTCCTCTACAGTACATGCAACTGGATGAATATACTAAACGCAATTCTAGAACCGACCCTATGTTAAGAGCAAGAAATGTCGGCAAAAATAGTGTGAAGAAAACACAAAACGTGGGTGAGGTGAGGAAATGGACGTGTCATACTACTTGCGAAATGCAAACGTACGCATTGAAAATAAATGATTTACTAATGATATCGGAATTGCGGATAGTACACAAGACCACCCAAACGAGAAAGTACGAAAACGTGCAGAACCAATGGCGAATTAACTTGATACCATGTCCCATTACGGCATAGTACTGAGAAAAAAAAAGCGAAAAAGGTGATGTGAAGAATGAATGGACGAATGATAGAGAAAAGTTGTATGAAAGGTGTGGGTGGTTAAGGAGCGAATGGAAGATAAGGATAATGAAAAGAGAGAACTGTGAAAGAGAGCTGGAAAGGATAATGCGGGATGTTGAAGTCAAAAAGAGGAATGATAGCATTGGCGTGAACAGGTATAACAGGAGATGCAAGGAAGTAATTGTTGTAGGTGATATGCCTGGGTATGTAAAATCCAAATTAGGTGTGATTGAAAAAAGAATGATTGCAAGTTGTAGATGTGGCAATGAGGAAATGGGCAATAGATTTTGGCTGAGAGAATATGATAGGAGATGTAGATTATGTGGATTAGGGGCAGAATCATGGGAACATGGGATGAATGAATGTTGTGAAATAGGAGAATACAGAGTGAGAGAACTAGGCATTGGAGAGCATGTTTGCAATATGAATGAATGGGCATACAAGCAATGAACTGGCTAATGAGGAAAATAGGGAGAAGGAAGTAAAGAAATCTGATTGCTGCGCACCATTTCCAGAGTATGTGTGGATGATGGGTTTGTGTTTTTTTTATTGTTTTTTATATATTTTTTTATATAATTTTATAAAATAATAATAATATTTTTTTAGTTATATTTGTGAAAAATTTATATTTGATTTTCTCAATGATTTTTTGTAACATGTCTCTGTTGAGAGCATGTTATAAATAATAAGACTGGTGCAGACTATTGTGCGATATTAAAAATATTACATATATTATGAAGCTAAGAAATAATAGATCTATTGTAGAGGGTACCTAGTTATAATTTATAGTGTACTTACTGTGTTATTATAATTGAGAGATATTAGTTATGACGTGTAGGATATTCGTTGTTATTGTCTTCCAGAAGTATATTGCACGTTAGCTCATTTATCTTCCTACTGTGTAATATTAATAGAAAATTTTCAGTAATATAGCCTAGTCTCCGAGGTGATCAAAACCTGGTTGGTACCTAAAATAGGAAATTGCGGACTGCTGTTTAATAGGAAAATTGTTGTTTGCTGTTAATTATCTTGATAACTAAACTTATGCAGTCAGGATCTTATGATGTATTAGTGTAGTGTCGACCATTAATTAATTATACTAAGTATTTAATCTACAGTAGTAATCTACTGGATAAACTTTATATTACGATCCGTTTTTGTTTTACTTGGCAATGTTATGTTTCAGTTTTCCCATTTTGTAAATTAAGCAAGATAATGGGCTTCCTCACTCTAATGTGTTTGTATTAATTTAGAAGTAATTCTGTGTCATTCTAAGATCAATCGATACTTTTATCAATTACATATTTTGTTGCACAACTTATCACAAATTAGGTAGAAGGTTCGTATAGACGAGCCGAGAGTTTTATTTGTTGAACAAAGCATTTTTACTTATGTTATTAGGAAAGTTATTTATTTATTTTAATGTATGTGGTAAATTATACTAAATAAAGTTAAATATCTAGTGACCAAGTCAGCGTCAACCAATATTATTTCTATTGCAATTATGCGTTTATTGATCCTTTGATCCATCATTTCTACCGAAATAATGAATTTCTTTATTTAAATAGATTATTGAAACTAATCTCGATTGTTTTATTCTTTATTGTTGATTTAATATTTTATTCGGCCGTGAAACAAAACATGTTTTTTTAAGCTATTTTACAGTTTCAAACAGACAAGAGGTTTCACAAATTTAACAGACCTTGTACGCAGCGACTATTTAAGAAAAACGCTATGCAATTAGTTTGTGTACAAACCTTGCATAATTAGTTTTTTTAAAATACCTCTTGCTCTACTATCATTTATAAAATATAGTGTTGTTATATTTATTGATCTCGCATGAGTCAGGAGTTTTCTCGACCAACAGGAGTTTGGGATTACTAGCTTGATTCGCATGTTCGTGTCTAAATTTTCACCCGACACTATTGTGTGGTGATAATTTGTAAAACCTGTACTACTTAAAAAACTAATTTGATCCAATATTTCATAAAAGAATTGAGCCAGCAGCTGGATCGTAATAACATAAATACAAAAGCCATGACGGGCTTGTTGTTATTCAGCCCCGTATCGCACACGTCACCTTCTAATATATCCCGACTTTAACTATTCACGTTTTGTAATGTATGGCTACAATAGATCTTCTAAATTTTAAGAATATTTATAAGACATATGTAACGCGCACTAGACTCCGTTCTTCGTTACGCTCATTCTTTGCATAATGTAACGCGTGATGGGTTCACATGAAACACAATATAAACAAACATTACTGCTAAAATTATTAAAAGAACATTTATCCATTTTCAATACTTGTACGTACTTGTTTAAATTTTCAAACACAAGTGAACGAATATTTCATTATCCAAAAATAGCGACATATTTGAACCAATATTGATTTTGCTTGAGTTTAATCATTGTCGCAGCTATAAAATTGCAATGGAAGGGGTTTGATGTTCTTAGTTATGTAAACAATTAAACATTTTTGAGGAATGAGACTTAATCTTGTACAAACATGTTTCGGTGTACTATGAGAAGGATTGCCCCGTCAGGCAATCCTATCTTGTTCTGTTTTGGACGTAGCATTTAAGTTGTTTCAACGTTGGAAACGTCCGTTTGAAAGAGTCAATCTTTCAAACTTTGGAGAAATTTGCAGTATTGTTAGTATGTTTGATTAGAAATCCGCATTACTTGCGTCAGTAGCTTCAAGAGCAGAAGAATCTATCCACCTTGTATACCACAGCTCATACTCAGATGGTAACGCTTTTTGATCATTAGACCTCAAGTATAAGGCATCTAGTTTTTTGAATTTGCTCGATAATTTTTTGCTCATTTTGTTTCGTCCCGGAATCAAGAGCTGAACGTCAGCTATGACATTTTCATGAGTCCGGAAGCGTGCGGAAACGGGGTCAAATGTCGGAGAAAAGAAAAGAAAAGATTTCTATGATGGTGCAGTGTTCTTCAGCTGAGCCTGCCGATCATTGTAGTAAATCGTTCTTCGCTTCTTATAGGTCTTAATGTCGACATCAGTGTCCGCATGTTGCAGCATGGTTTAGCTAAAAGAGAAGAAGAGCTAATAGTTAACAAAAAGAGATTTAAGACTACCATTATTATCCTATATAACCCTGCTCGTAGTGATTCCTTAATGAAATTTCCTGCCGCCCACAAAACAAAATTTTTGTCATAGCTTTCAAATTGTTTTTATTGTCTTCGGCTATTTTCTTGTTTTTGCGAGCTCTACAACGTTTCGTAATCATCTGCGTTTCATTTACATTTGTTTTTTATTACTTTAAAAACTATAAACAAATTATGTAAGCATGCTAATGCAATATGTGCTGACTTCTTATAATACAGGGTATTATATTATTTAGTTCGTATTTACAATGACATTAATGTAAGCATTAGGTGTCACATTTTTCTATCACAGATGTTACTAACGAAATAATAATCTACTATAACATCTACCCTCTTGCTTTTTTAGCAGCAGTAAATATTGAACGTGGTAGGTGTCACTTGAAAAACTCACCCCTTCTTAGTAAACTACAGCTTCCTTTTGAATCCGCAAAAATTATTGGTCAGACACTTTTCTTTGTCAGTATATTATATGCATTATGAATGTAGATCGTGTTTGATAACGAAGTGTTCATGTCCCCTGTACAAAATCTAATCATTTTGAAGTCGTTTTATTATAAACTCGATGTAGTTCTATTTAAAATGTAAACGAAATAACAAACTTTATTTACTAATTAATGCTTAATGAATTAACTGAAAGTCAAAATTTGCCAAAGCGGAACAGTATAGACAAGATGAGAACATTATGACATTTTTTTTCTTGACTTTCGGGGTAGCAAAAACTTTCGCTATCATTTTGGTGTACTTTCGCTATCATTTGATAATAATTTTAGTGTACCTCTTTACATTCAGTCTTTTGGGCAGCTAGCAAATTGTACTATTACTAGAACTGCAATCGTTTCATTTCATTTATGCTATTGTAACGAAATATTTTAAATATATCATCTAGGGAAAATCGAGATTCATTCTATTTGAAAACATAGACACACGCATAATAATTTCGTCGCATACGTGGTTCTTTGTAGGCGGACGAGAGCACAAAACTTGCCACGACGAAATAATAAACTAGTAGCAAAGATGAAAAGACAGTAGTTTTTACTCCAATTAGTTTTATACTCCAATGTAAAAATAATTTAAACAATGTACTATTTAGACGCGCCCCTGCCCACGCGGACCTTGGTTTATCTTCCAAGACTATACGGGGGAAACCATTGTCCTCTCCCCATTCATCCACCCAAACCCAAAATTTTTTCCTATCCACTATCCTCGATTTCCCTCTACCAACCCGTAATGGCCAGCGTGGTAAAGTATGGCTAAAAAACCCCGTAGATGGAATGGAAAAGTTTATGGGAGGCCTATGTCCAGCAGTGGACGCAGTTGGCTGCGTGATGATGATGATGATGATGTCAGTTAATAATTATCACTATGTCCTGTAATGAATGTATTTTATTAATAACTAGTGCACTATTTAATAGAATTGATGTTAATTGTATTTATTTCAATTTGTTGTTGGAATTTGTTAATAGCAAATTATTCTATTATGAATAGATTAATATAGAATCTTGATGTGTTTCATTACAACTTTTTAAACTGTGTAATTAGAACTTTGTTTTATTAGTCGATGTTCTGGACTAAACCTATTTAAATATGACTTAATTTAATTAAATCCTAAATATTCAAGTAAAACAGAATGTTTTACTTTTGGTTTTTAAGTGTTGTATTATTTGATAGACCGCAATAGTTTTTATTTCTACTTGACAAATTGAATTTTAGTTAAGATACGAATAAATATTAACCAGTATTTGTTTTCTTATTTAGTAAAAGTTAATAAAACCCGTACATTTGTGGGTGTATGTAAAATACAATGATTTCTTGCTTAATAGAATACTTTAAAATCAGTCCTGATTTATTTGAGTTGTGATTAATTAATTTATGAGCCGTATTTACTTTATTAGGTTGAAACTTCGCTTTAATCACGCAAGGTGTTATAACTTATTGGTTAATTATTATCAATGTTATTAGTGTTTGAAGATCTTTAATCCCTCACATAACATTTTATAAATTTTGACTACGCCGTCACCTAACTATTGCTCTCACCTAAATCAAACTATATATAACAGAATCAAACTATTTTCATTGTAAAGACAATTACAAACAAAACCACAAAAAACCAAACCAAACCACTATAAGCAATACAGGTTCAAGTGGGTATGTGGGAATCATTGGATTTTTCTTTATCCTCTCCTTGTCTTTATTTCCCTTAAGATTTTTCTCATAACCCCAATCCCTTTACCTTCTTGACTCAAATATACTCTTCAATTCTCAGCTTCTTCCCTATCTTCTTTCCTGGTCAATCCATTCTATTTGTTTGCATTCTTTCATCCAATGCTCCCATTTTCCACTTCTTCATAACAAATCCTGCATATTCTCTTGATCCCATCCATCCAGTACCTATTCCCAATCTCTTCGTTTCCACATCTAAACCTTACTATCATTCTATTCTCATCCATTCCACCTTTAGCTCTTAAATACTTAGGCATACCTTCTTCCACTCTTATCCATTTATACCTATCATTTATACGTATCATTATACCTGCTTTCCGGTAATCTTTCTTTTCTACATCTTTCATTCTCTCTTCTACTTCATTTATAGTTTCTCTTCCTTTCTGTATCATATCCTCCCATCTATACAAGGCTTACCCTATCTTTTCATATGTTTTTTTCTCCTCATAAACCAATCTATCCTACATATGCAATTTATCACCTCATTAATTCCTGTCAAATATAAACTTTTCACCAAACTGTCACTCTCCTCCGTGAACACACCTTCCTCTCAAAACTTTACCATTTTTTGAATCTAGCCACCCAGCATTTATACCTATTGAACTTTTGCAATACGATCTCATTCGGTGTCGACCTTTGAACTCCTATTATTCTCTTTAGACATCCCACTTGCACTTTTTCCACCTCCTCTCTTTCATATACAGCCCACACTTCAGCTACATACATAGTTATATTCCTGATGCATACATCCAGAATATTTGTCATTCTTTCAATAGCCATCCTCGCTTTCTTCGCCATCATTGTTACATGTATTTTACATGCTCCATTTTGCGCCTATCACGTCCTCCATTTTTACATATCATCATTTTGTCTCTTCTAGATCCATTTATAGCATTCTTCTACCCATGTACCGTTTTACTATCTTTATAATTTTCCTCATTTCTTCCATACTTCCGGCCTATGTCGTACGTATAGCTTACAGACCATATTCTGTCGTTGCCTATAGTAACTCCTCCCGACTCTCCCTTTCATAGCACGTCGGCTAAGTGAGCCATATGTATATATATGTATATATATATATATATATATATATATATATATATATATATATTGAACAATTTTCCGCTCATTTGACATCCTTGCCTTACTCCTAACTGCAAACTATTCTGATACATTTTCGCCTACTCCCGCTCTTACTTTCTTTCCTTGATAGATTCCTCTTTCCTTGATAGAGTCACTCCCCTATAACTTTCTACACAATTTCGTGCCCCACGTTTATACACCGGGATTATTTCCCTCTTCTTCCATTTCTCAGGTATTCTTTGCTCTCCACACCATACTTCATTTAAAGCTTTTAATCCACTAGCATTTAAATATTCCCATATGTTCGTCGGCAACATGTCAGGTCCTTGTACACTTTTTTAAATTCTCAATACCTCATTGACCTCTTCCACCCTTATCTCTTCAGCATTTACCTCCTGAACTCCAAATATATATTCTTCCTCCTTTTCCATTATAGTTTTTGCCTCATTCTCCGTATCACTCACTTCTTTTACATTTTTCCTTCCACTTGTATCAAACTTATCTCTCTTCCTATTGACTCCCCTTTCCCTAAGATTGACTCCCCTTTCCCTTTTCCTATTAACTTCCATACATCATTCTCCGTCCTTAAACTCTTTATAATTTCCCTCTGATATCTCTAATTGATCTCCTAACATCTCATATGCTCTATTATCAATTCGTTCTATTTTTTGTTGTATTCCTCCCATGCTGTTTTCCCTTTTTTCACCATTCTCAGTACTTCCCTTACCCTTCTTTTCTTTCTTAGCCATCCATCATCTATCTTCAGCTCTTTGATCATCTCTTTACACTCCCTCCTGCTTCTACCATGTTAAATTTTTTTATCTCTTCCACCTTCACACATATACTTCCCAACTTATCCACTTTTATTTTTTCCAGTTTACGTGTAATACTTAGTTTTTCTCCTTCCTTCTAACTATATCCTTCCTCTCTTCATTCCCCTAGCTCACCACCCTCTATTTCTTTATAACTCCCTTTCTCAAATTTTCACTCAGATTCCATTCACTCCAATCCTCCATTCACTCCAATCCTCTCATTCCAGTCAATTATTGTCACTAACTCTATATTCTCTCTTTCTACGCTGAACATCTCACTCCAGTCCTTATTCACCTAAACTGTCACAATCATCTATTTTCTCCATTTAGATTCATCCCACTCTTCCACACGCCCATTGCCATGTTTTTCCTTTGCCATTCTTTTCATTCCCACCTCGGTAATTCTTATTGCCACCCCCATAATGATCCCGTGCTCTACTATTCCTTGCTGAATTGAATGTATTTTGATTGGAAGTAGATCCTAATTATCATCTTATAGATAACTCAATTCCATGTCACAAATTTAAACGTGACAATATCAGTATTGTTTTCTAAATCGAAGAAACTCCTAGTCATTCGTATATCTATTTGTTTTACTTCTAGTTTAGCAACGCGGTAGATTCATTGAACTTGGCTAACATTCAAGGGATTCCCCCAATTTAAGACTGTTTAATTTAGTAGCATTCAGCTCTTGCGGCCACTATATTCTGTTGATAAACTTTTTTAGTTTGGAGACTATCAATGTTTGTTTCTATTATCAAGATTATTGTCGCCACTATAGTTACTGTAAAGTCATATATGTTCCGTTCGAGAGTCAAGACAACTTACTTGTTCCTTGAGAACCAACTTAATCTTTTCATTTTCTTTTGCTTCTAAAATTAATTGCCGGAGAGATTACTCGCATTTAGGACTCAGGGGATTCCCGTAACATAATACCGATCAATTTAGTAGCATTCAGCGGTTACGGTCACTTTATTTCGTCACGTTGAGTTTCATTCAGTTATCTTTGAGGACAATGTATCATCTTCAGGACAAGAGAATTGCTTACATCTTTCGAAAAATAAGTATAATGCTTATAGCAGCATCAATGTGCCCGTGTATTCTGAACTTGTATATTCTCTCTATAGCCGTATATTTTGATAACAGGAAAAAATAAACCTCAACTCTGGATATACCAGCATCTTTTCTCAAAATGATTGTAGAAGCTTTAAGGTTTTTGCAATGTTTTCATGTAAATGAAACACAAACGTTAAGTATGTACTTGAAAATTTTTATTGTACATTTATATTAATTAAAGAACAAAATAGAAAACATTTATGGTATTTCTGAAAGATTTAACGAATTAAGTGATTTTCTCCGCAATAAAATTATATACATATAAATAAAAAATTTTTAATAAACATAAAATAACAATATTAACATTTTGTTGGATCAAAAATATGATAATCTTTAAATAAATTTATTTCTAATTATTTAATTTTTTTGTTGAAAATGAAAAAGCCTAATTTGTTTTTGAAGGTACAATTATGTAAATAAAATAATAACTTTAAATTAAACAAATGCAAATTAATTAATAAATTATGTTAAAAATGCTTTTATTAGAATTCATTTTTGATATGTATTAAATGTCACTTCAATTTGTTTATTTAGTAAAGTAATTCAATACAAAAAGTATAATCATTAAAAGCTTATTTTTAAATAAATATATTGAGCATTTAATTTTTGTGAACTTGTTTCTATTTTAAATATATGAAAATTTTGTTTATATAATTTGAGATATCGTATACTTTTCATATGTTTCTTATTTATTAAACTTTATTATTTGTTGAAATTTATTATTTGTGAAACTGTAGTACTCTAAAAGTAATTCAGTGAGTATGAAAGATTACAGATAAGAGTGGTATATAATTATTTCTCCATTATATGAAATTAAAATGATCTACATAATTTACAAATTATATTTATTAAATCGTTGTTATTTAACCTATTATGCAGGGTTTCCATATTAAAGTACTTCTATCTTGTTATATTTTGTAATATCAGAACAAAAATTAAAAAATTTTAATGATGGCCAACCCTACAGTTATTATTTTACAAATATATACAGAAAAATGATTTTAAATAGAAATTAAATCAAATAACATTCACAGTGTTAAAGATATGTGTTCATTTTTTATTTCCGATATGTTTATGAACTGAGTGATACTTGAATAATTTTCTTCTACAATCGTAAATATATTCTTATTCCAACATAAAATTTTACTATAGTTATTATAGTTACAAATTACAAACGCTCTGGCTGAAAATTGATGAGGCGAGTATGTAGAGTGTGCGGAAAAGAATGTGAGGATTTTGAATAGACGGGAGGAGAAAGAGAAGTAGCGGGAGTTTTTGCTTGAATCAGGATTCTAGAAGTATGGATGTGTTTCAAAATGCTGCATCGTTTAGAAACAAAAGATAAAGAAAGTTTCATTTTCTGATCAAAGTAGGATACTTCAATTCAGATCAAACAATTAATAATGAAAATATCTTATGCAAATGAAGACTTAATAACGTTTTAAATACCAATGCACGGCCACTTTTAGCTTCTAATCAAGTTACAAATCTCGTGACATCTACCTCTCTTCCTTCTGGTGCCATCTCCTTACACAAGGTCGGCACACGTAGTGGAATAGTCATTTCTATTTTGTGCGCATTGAATTAACGTTACTACATCACGGATATTAAGCCTTTGTCAAAGATTCTTCATCCAAGAAACATTTTCCGTGCGAGTCCGCGTCTTCCCTCAATCTTGTCTTCGATGATAAGTTGTAGCACGCTGTACTTATCGTTTCGGAGAATGTGTCCGATATAGGCGGCTATTCTTCTTTTCGCGATTCTGAAAATTTCTTGCCTTTTTCCGGCCCGTCTGAGGACTTGGTGACGTGATCAGTCCACGGGATCTAAAGGATTCTTCTGTACATCTACATATCGAATGCTTGTAGTCGGTCCATGGAAGAGATTTTAAGCGTTCAGCCTCCAACTCCATATAACAGCACTGACAGTAAGTTAAATTTCAGATGCGCCATGACGATGTCAGGTCTCCCATGACGATGTTTATGTTATGATCTTCTAACGGTCTCATCAGCTCGTCGATTTGTTCGTAGAATGCTTCTACCTCTTCATCCGCTTTGTCGAGAATTGGTGCATGTACTTGTATCATATTGATATTCTTTGGATGTCCTCTTTGTTGCAAAAGGATACAAAGTTTAGAGTACGGGACGAAGTTTGAAACATACTTATCTAACTAAGCATTGTGATACAAGGATGGCAACACCATGTCGATGGTGTTGGTCGTCTTCAGGGTTTCCTGAAGCATAAAAATAGTAATATAACATAACCTCAAAAGATTTGTTTACATTCCTATGAACGTGGTGATATATGAACGATGAGCAAAAGAGTTCCCGAGAATCGGCTCGTAAGCCTTCACCAATATTTTACTATATTTTATCAAATAAGTAATCGGAATGGTGAATGCGCCGGACATTGCTGAGCAACAAATGACGAAAGCCTTAGTTTTCCTGTACTGTTTTAATTGGTAGAATATCAGAACGTAGGAAAACGTAGTAAATTTATATTCTGACAAATGAAGTTAATATTTTATATTTTGTGTATACAAAATCTTTGTTATTAAAAGTAGAAGCGATTGTAGAAAAGAATTAATAAAATGTGTAATTCCGAAAACATAATTTTCGAGTAGGCTAAAATTTTTGTATAATTGATTTTTTTACATTTTGAAATATTTAATTTTTCATAATAAAAAATCACAGTTCTTTCTTAAAAACCTACGAGAAAATTTAAAGTTCGCCTAAAAAATACTAATTTGTACATGAAAATAAATAATAAAATAAAATTTTGTACATTTTATATTCATATTTACATCATTAAAATTACTCAGGTAAAATTATCTTTGGTTAAAATTTGTTTGTTGTTTATATTATGAACTCCATTGCACTTTTAACGATTTATGATAACTTTATGAGATGATAGTAAATGATTTGCTATTTCCATTTCAAATGATATGACTTCCAGACGTAGATAGCTTTTTATGTTTTCAGTCTGTGTAAAGGTTACTTGTTCCTGCAACAAAAAAAATATTATTAGCATGGTACTTGGATTATTAATGACTTGACAATCAAATTTAGTTTATTTTAATTTCATTTATTTGTTTTTATTTCAATGAAATAAATAATAGTTTATTTATTAATAAACTGAAATTAATGTTGTGGTTTAATATTTATTGTAAGTAGTGACGGGTCTCTCATTTATGTGGTACCTCATTTGACACCTCACGGTTATGAAATTAAGTTATTACTATTTTTTCAAGTAGAAAGCGAATTATTATTTATTAAGAGTTCTTCCCCTTTTTTTAAGAAGAGTTTATCTCTTTTTCCAAAAAGGAATTCCTCTTTCTTTAATTTTGTTTGTAGACCAAGCCAAAATCACAATCAGGACATTTAAACGGTTTATCGTTTGAATGATCACTCGAGTTAAAGAATGTCTACGCGGCGTGGAATACTCGCAATCTGTACATTTATGTGGATTCTCAGGTTTACGTTTATAAAAGTGAACAACCAGCAAACTTTTACGTGCTATTGCAAAATCGTAATCCGAACATTTGAACGGCTTTTTGCCGGAGTGTTTATGTTCGTGTATAATAAATTGACTTTTGCATAGAGTATTATAACCACATACTGTGCAAATAAGCGATTTTTATGATCAGTATCCGATTTACAAATCGAATCTGGTTCCATAGTATTGGCTCCATAGCGATAATTCCTAAAGTAACTAAAGCAATATTATATCCGGTACCTATTTTGTCAGATATTTTATTACATTTTTTTTTAATATGAAGAATTTCATTGTATTATGCGAGGAGTGACTTTCATGTATTACTTTTTTACTTCGAAGCGTCCACATCAGTGATGTATGAGAAGTATTGCAATCGGGCAATATTTTACATATCTCTTCAACAGATCTTCTTTTGAGGTCCCCTGAAGCCACTTTGCCAATTTTTAAATGATGTCCGTGTATGTGTGTCTGTAGGTGTGTGCTGTGAACATGATAGCGTCTAACCGGTTCGACCGGTGCAAACAATTTTGGCATACGTATTTAGTACTATCTACGGACAAACACTGTAGATTTTGGAACAAATCGACTCACAAGAAGTGACGTCACCACCGAACGTAAAACTACAATTTCAACAATTATAACCAAATTTGACATTAATGATTTCTATGAAAAACTAATCAGATCGTAAAAGTTTGTACAATTTCAGGAACTTTCGGTGATTGGAAGTTGCCTCTTGGAGGTCAACTTTGTGCATATTTTAGCGACTTCCACTCACCGGAAGTGACCGTTTATTGCTTTCAAAAGTCTGACATCAGATTTTTTTTATTAATTCCTTATGTCTCTTTATATTTAGTTAGTTTTAGACTTAAACCGGTTCAAGAGTTCCTCTTTTGAAAAAATGACGAACTAGTTTAAAAAATGGAAACTCCTCGTTTGAAAAAAAGGGGAACTGCTCATAAATTATGACTCGTTTCATATTTAAAAAAAAGTAATTATTCTATTTCATGATTAGGATGCCTTAATTCATAACTCGGAACTACTTTTTCTCACCTCATATGAGTTACCCCTTTTGAGGCCTCACAAATAAAAAAGAGTTACTCCCTTATTTTCATTCTAAAACGAGGTATTACCCAGCACTAATTGTAAGTAATAACGCCTAGTTTTATATCTGCACTACAGAGGTGAACTTAAGTGTATTTATTTAGATAGAGCGTTAATTTCCATGGCCTTGAATTTGTTAAAATGTCGCTAAGATGTATCTTGTATATTATAATACAAAATATTGTACTTTTTTATCTTGTATAAAAATTGTCAAAACATGAATCGTATATCTTTCATATACCTGTAAGTATTACGTAGGTATTATATGATATATGAAAGATAAAAATATGTTTAACTAAAATATGTTAAAAGGATATCATATCATAATAGGACCAGTTCAACAAAATGCGAATGTACATATCTACATGTTTTGCCAATAAATGAAAACATTAAGACACCTAGATGTGAGCATTTTAAATTAATATATTAAATTTTATTAAACATCTATCTGTCTGATAATCTTGCAAAATCATCAAATTGAATTTTACACACGATGTATATTCAATTGTTTTCTATTATAACAGTTTGTAAGGTATTTGACTTTGAACTCATTTAAGAACGAATAAAAACGTAAATCAAATTAGTTAAATTTTAAAGATAAGAAAATTATATAGTATAGTAAAATTAAAATCAGAAAATTTCTTCAGAATTTTCCACTCTTTATCCTTGGATGCAGGCAGAACAGGTAGGTTTTCGAATCGGGTATGGAACTAATGACTATCTGCAGGTTATTAAAACCTTAATAGAAAAGTCCGTCGAATATAACAAACCGCTCGTGCTAGTGTTTGTGGACTAT
>WYDF02267686.1:0-18446 GCA_009867245.2 Adranes taylori
CAAGTGGCAATTGATCGGGAAGAATGGAGAAGAAAAGGGGAGGCCTACATACAGCAGTGGATATAAATGGGCTGTACAAGAAGAAGTTAAAAAAGATTTACAGGTAGATAAAGGGGTTTATTGCACGAAACCCAAAAAACAAATAAAGGACAATATATTTTAACTTTTCACAAATTATTCTCAAAATTTGCAAAAATTTGTCGTGTGCGAAAATTCTCAAAAAACCACATTATATTGTAAGAATTCGGGACTTCTTTACCTACTTCACACAATTTTAATGAACTATTTGAAAACGAGTATTGTAATTGTGTTTATTAATACAGTCAAATTCAAATTTAAACAGTAAGAAAAACCCCAAAGTAAATCAAACAAATATGTAAAGTCGTATAAGTCGTAGCCGATTACTTTTTGTCTCTTACCAATTTATTGCGACCGTCATTTTCATGTGCGCTTAAAAATAAAGAGGAAATCAAACAATTGATTATCAAACAAAATTACAATTTTCTAAATTAGAATATCGTTGAAAGATTCACATACATTAAAGCTTTGAATCTGAAATAACGCAAAACTTATTTTTCATTCCATGTATTTCCATCTTCGCTAGAACTAGCTCCTCTATCCGCGTAGGCCGCACATAAGTCAAGAAGAGGGGAAAAAAAGCGTAATATGAGAAATGCTGAAATTACCTCCTCGAGGATTTTTAATATGGCTTGAGAGCGCGGAAGCTTAAGGGAGTCAGTCAGACAGTTTCTTTGCTTATATCTTGAAATGAATTTTTCATGCACTTTGTGGATTTACACAACGACTAAAAGAGATAGGGAAAATGCAATAAGGAGCAATCCTTCTGATATTTATATGTTTGTTTTAGGCGTCAAATGGATTTTACATACATAATAGATATTAAAATGAAAATAAAAGGAAGCGCTTAGTGCAAAAGTAAAGAGAGGAAAGAGAGAAAATTTAGTAGTTTTACATTTTATTTGTTTCTTTCGTTGAGTTAAAGTAATTAAAGCCTAGAGCAGAAAAAAATTGAGTAGAAAACAGGAAAACAGAAGAGATTCTTTTACTCAGGTTTCCTCAGGAACGCAACAACTCAGCTTCTTTGAGCTGCAAATGCCCTCCACCGTGTGCAAGACATAAGTTTCTTATTAAATTTACCTGAAAATATTGGTATTAGGTGCTTTCTTATGCTGCACGAGTCCGCGGTATTAAATTGCATTTTGACGTTTATTAACACTACTGCAAATATCTTCTTGTAGATCTTGTGCCAGCTTTTATTGCAGAGCGGATGACTTAAACGGTTGATTTCCGTTCTTTGAGGCCAAATTACTTTTAGTGTACTATCATTAATGTTGCTTTCGTAGCAGTTTTTGCAATAGGAGATAGGAGCCACTCCATAGGTTTGCCACCTCGTCGATCAAATCTATTGGCCTGAACCATCCAGTCGGAACAGTCCCAAAGTGGCCCTGTTCCACTTCTGTTGGAAGAACTTTATCCTAAGGAATTGATTTAGCATCGAGGAGTTGAAAAGAGCTTTATGATCTGTGTTACAACCAAGCTACTCGCTGCAGTTTTTCAGTCACAACAATGTCTCTCTCCTCAATTGATTCTATGTGACCTCCTTGTATCTTCCATTCTCTAGTTGGAAATAGCTCTTGTACATCTGCTGGGAAGGCTGACTCCTCTTATGAAGGCGCTTGGTGTCTACATTGTAAGGTAATCAATCGCATGGGCCCAGTCCGATCTTTCCTGGCTCTATCCGATTGTATTGCGCAGTGCCTCACCGTGCGACATTTTGTAACTTTTGTTTTGTAACTCCCGCACTTTGTATTGCTCCTTGCAGGTCCGTAATTTGTTTGACTTGAGTTGAGATTTAATAAATTTCTACAAATAAACACAATGTTGCAGTTAGTTAGTTTTTTAGATTTAAGAATGATTGAAGTGAATTATAATCTTTGGCATGTAACTGAATAAAAAGGTTATTAGATTTAGTATTTTAGTAGCCTGTTTTATTTTACACAGTCGACGCCAAAAGCCCTGACAAGAACAGATCTTTAGTAGTTGTGATTAGCATGATCGAATCTTACAGGTTGGTTTTTATAACAAGGAAAAGATCTTTAGTGGTTGTTGTTCGCACACGCCTGATTTAACCCTCATTATCGAAATCAAAACAGAGCAAAAGGGTAAACTAAAACTAAGCTAAAACCAATTCAAAAGTAATCTGAAAAATGAGACCAATCTAAAAGCAATCGGAAAGTAATCTGAAAAATAAAAACAATCTAAAAGCAACCTAAAAGTGGTCCAAAAGTAAAAGTATAGACTAAAAGAATAAGTAGTGGTATCCGTGGATGGGCCAGCGAGTCACGTATACACGCACCAGCGTGACGCCTTGACGAAACGATAAACAGATGCATTCCAGGAGATACAAGTTGTGTACACTAGCTTACCAGGACAGCAACGATATCCGGTGTGGGGCACGACACCTGAACTGTAATGAAAGCCAAGGCGTTCGAGATGGGACTGTATCCAGATGTCTACTAAGTATATCCTAGATTGAGCATTTTAGAATGAAAAGAGTTATAGAATAACTAGATAAACAAATGGAAATTTTTGAACACAGTAAAGCGGAAAAATCTCGAACACTTAGGGCATCATATGAGAAACGAACAACGTTCCAGATTACTCCAGTTGGTGCTGCAGGTAAAAGTGGATGGAAGAAGAAGTACCAGTAGGAGGCGCATAACGTCGTTACTTAGTCTAAGGATATGGTGTTCAATTACTACGGAATTATTTAGAGCGGTTGTAATAGCCAAAATGATCGCTGATATCCGGTAAAGGATAAGCAAGAGAAGAGGGAGATTCACGAAAGCAAATAAAATTATTATTTTAAAGCCAACATTTTTTAATTTTTTTTTTCTTCTTGCGTTTGGAATTATAGTCGCGTACATTTTTGCCCATAAATAATGAAACAATAAATTTATCTAACAATGATTTTTTGTTAAGAATTTTATTGCATTAGTAATTTTAAAATTTTTCTTCAATACTTCTAGTGTACTGGTAGAAAATTTAGATAAAACCGTACAGAATTAATATACTTCTAAGCGACATGAAGCTTGTATATATAGCTGTCTATCTCTCTTCTATGTTTCCTCCCAATGGTTTGTCCAAAAATGTCGGAACTATTAATCATGTGGCAGACCTTCGGCATTTCGTTGTGAGCGAATGGAATGCTCGAGATTTCTAGGATTTAGATAATACCTTACGCGGGTGGTATGCGATGACAATGAATTATGAATTTACGAAATTGTATCAGCAAACGGTTGTGGTGGAATTTAATGCAATTCTTATTTAACACGTGAATAATAGTCAAGAACTGAATACGGTGTATATAAAGGAACAGTGAATTGAATTTGAACACGAACATATTCCTAATTATGACAGGATTATTTATAACTATAATTCTTCATTTGAAATAAAATAAAAAAATACGTATTGGCATAAAATAAGTATTATGACCTATTTTTTACCAAATTTGCAGAGAGATTGGACAAATTATAATAAATATTTTTTGTTGTCTTTAAGTTTCAATTGTATTATACTAATAATAATAATAATTTATTGGAGTCATAAACAATAAAGTTTTACACACGTCAGTCATTATGTAAGTAATATAAAATAGAAATACAGAGTGTATCAAAGGACTTCAAATAATAAAAATAAAAAATAAAAATATCGTAATGATGGAGCCATGATGAAGTAATGATGGAGTCAACACAATAACATTTAGTAAGTGATAACATAAGACACATTATAAGTATAGATATAGCATTACATAAAACATAACTTATAGAACATAGATGTATACTGATATTGAGATTTTTTTTATGATAAAATTTAAGTACAATAAAAACACGATGTGACTACATGGAATCACATGTATGCAAAGCGCAAGTTTAGTTTAGGTTGTTATTAGAGAATTTATAATTTAAGTACTCGTCGATTTTGTAAAAAGCTTTCTGTACTAAAAACTTTCTGTTGTGTAGTATATATATATATTTATTTGAACATTTCTCGTATATTTAGATAAAGTACTTGCATAATTATTTTAAAATTAAATTCATGAAATGGAAATTTAATTGTTCAAAATAAATTATTTTGCGTACGTTTCAATAAATTATTTTATAATAAAAAATGAAATATAATAAATATATTTCGTATTTGCTAAAAACCAACTAAAATTATTGAAAAAAACAATTTATTGAAACGTACGCAAAATAAACATCTTTAAGATTTCATAATCCCAACTTATTTTCCCTCATATCAAAATTAAGAAGCCTACCCCATACCGGACACCAAATATGTTGACCTACGACCAAATATGTTGAAGGTTCAACTAAAATTAATCCGCTTCTGCGAGAGTCGTATGGGTTAAGATTCTTAATTTTTATATGAGCAAATATATGTTGGGATTTTGAAATTAAAGATGTTTATTTATAAAACTCTACCTATTAATTAAATAACAAAATCGGTGAAATGCACGAGTTTAACGTTTTATGAATGATGTAAAGGACAAGTATGAAAGAAAGGATTTATGGTTAAAGAACTTAAGTCAGAAAGGTTTTGAAATATACCACATTACTTTTGCTAGCTACTACCGCTACCGCATAGACGCTGCGCCCTATTGTAAGCTGGGAAAGCCGCTAAGAGGGTTGTGTAGGATTGTGTAAGAAGACCCGTGTCACGTAATAAAATGTCATGTGGATGGCTTCACACAAGCCGTACCGCAGAGTAAAACTTGAGCAAGGCTCAAGTTTATAAAAGCGAGATTTTTAAGCATATAACTATAGTAACATTAACGTATTACGGGGTGTTACTTGTCTTACAATGGATGTTTCACTGTGGTGCTTATGGTGGTATTAGTTACTCGACAATAACCTATTATGTTTCACTGTGGTAATAACCTACTGAAATTATTTAAAAAACAATTTATTAAAACGTGCGCAAAATAATTTATATAAAACAATTAAATTTACATTACATGTATTTAATTTTAAAATAACTATGCAAGTACTTTATCTAAATATACGGGAAATATTCAAATAAATATAAATACACTACACAACATTTCTGAGAGTGGTCAGAAAATCCTTATCAGTGAGAACCCTTACTTTTGGAGCTAGCGCATTGAAAAGTTTGATTGCGAAATAATTTTGACCACTCTAAATTCAGGAACAATATCATTATGATGTCTAGTAGAGTAGTTATGTCGCATACTATGAAGATTGTAGTGATTGTGATTCATATGCATAAACTTGACACATTCTAGAATATATAGAGATGACAATGTTAATATTTTAAGCAGTGGCGGATATTCCATGTGAGAAACTAAAAGTTGTAACTTTTATTTTCTCAGCTTTTCGTTTATCGTATTTAAATTTAATTGCAACTTTTGTGTGCATGAATACTGGTTTTTTTTTTAATGCAGACGACACTCTAGCGCAAAAGAGTAGCGTATTTTCGCATGTACATCATACGTCTCTAACTACTGGCGTGCTGTATTAATTACTACATTGCCAATGCAAGTTAAGCCTATAGTTCAACGTTTATTGCCAAGCAATGTGTGTGCAAATTTGCTACTATCGCGCCTGAGCTTCATGTGTGCTGTGAATCCGGCCGCACTCGTTATAAGAGTCATTTCCATAACGCGAATATTGACTTAAAATGGTGTTCTTTCGTTAAAAAACTAAATTTAAACTATGTGTACACAGGATGGGAAATTTTGCCGAAAAGTTCTCACTTTCCGCTTCGAATCAATGTATCCAAACATAAGTAATTTTAATAAACTAAACAAAAGTAAAAATATGGTTGCCGGGGATATTTTTCATTAAACAAAGACAAACACATTTCTCGCTAAAAAGTTAAAATAGTACAATCTGAATCGAATGGGCCAAAGTTAAAACGCAAGAAAAATCTAATTTAATACATACATGCCAAGCATTCAATTCTAATTATAAATTAAATGAAAATTAAAATATTTTTCTTTTGATATACCTCCGGCAAAAAATAGAATATTACAAAAAACATCGTGGAAGTGATTTTTTTATCGTCACCCCATCTTTTATATACTGGAAGTAGAAGAAATAAGCAGAAGTTCTAAAATTTGATTGGCCTACTGCATTATATACCTATTTGTGCTACGCATTCGTACATATATGCACGTATATCGTGTATAAAAGATAAAAAACAAGTAGTGTCGAATCTCGAATTGATTATTATTCCATTCATGGCCATGTTCCAAAAATGGAACAATGTCTAATTTACCCCCCTGTTAATAGGTAACGCTTCAAATATGTTTGAACTATCCTTCAATAGTTTCCAGCTGTTTAGTTGATGCGTATACATTCTTATCCGCGTTCTGCATGTTAATTTTCACCGGATTATTAGTGGCCATAAACAAATAGGCAAGGTAATTGTTTGTTATAGACACTACGTTATTGCGTATATTAATTTTGTAAATTATTATTTCTTTTATATTGCTAACGTTCAATTGTGATCTCTTGAGAGGTTCAGTTATTTTAAAAACTTTGGTTAGGTTTTGGATGTATATGGACCTCCGTTTTTAGGTATGTTCCGATTTTGGAATTTTGTGTGTTAAGTGTAATAAATTGGAATTTTTGTTTATAGGTAAAATGGATACACAAACGTTTTATGGGAACAAAAAGCGATATATGTCTGATAGTCTTAACCGTTTATTGAACAAAATTAATGAAGAAAACTTTGATACAGCCGACATTTACATCACACCCCCCCGGAAATGACTCCGAATATGACTCCGATGTATTTGATACCGAAGATGAGGTTGACTTTGCAAATAAGTTTTAGTCAAAAATGCTCTGTGCTGCAGCTGAGGCATCTTTACAAATGCATGGCAATTGTATATATGACACAAGTGATGATGAGTCAGTGAATCGGACTCTCTCTGAAGAAGCGGAATCTAATAATAGCAAAAAGTTGGACAAGAAAAGAAATGGACAGGCCACGCCAAGCGGAAATACAAATAGGCTAAAGAAAAGTGCAATGCATAGAAAGCGATTGTAGTGAAAGCAAAGTTTAAAAAATTAGTCAAGGAGAAAGCAAGAAGATAAGAATATAAAACTGGAATATCGGGGATTTTACAAGCCCTGCGATGATTAATGTTACTTCAACACCAACAGAAGACATAAATCTGAGTAATCCTGACGATATATTTGAAATATTTTGGGATAGCTACATTTTTGACTATATCAGAGATCAGTCAATAAAATGTGCTAAAGAAAATAATGCAAATAGTACGTTTCACGTATCTGTAAATGGCATAAAGGTTTTTCGCCATCCTTATGATATTTGGATATAGTACCAAACCAAGAATAGCACACTGGTGAATTCGAGAGCCAATGAATTCACCTCCCTATGAATCCCTCGGTGCCCGTGTTTGCTTTCGCTTCGCTACGGATCGCTTTCCGAGTGTTTGGTTAGGTTAGGTTAGGATTGTTCGGTTAGGACTAAACCTAACCTCACATTAACCTATCATGAATCACGTCCCCTTGAATTCACGTCCACATGAATTTACCTCCCCATGAAATTTCCCGATACCATATTTAACTACGATACAATATTTGCCGATAGCATATTTGATATCATTTTGCTTCGCTGTCCGATATTTGCCTACCCATCAATCCCCCGGTCTCCGTGTTTGTCTACGCCGCAGAAAGCTTCATAGCTTTCTTCTAATTGTAACCATAATTCATAATTCCTTTTCATAAAATAGACTCACTTATTAATTCGCTTCCTTTTCAGGTAATATTTTCGAATGGCAGACTACCAAGAACTTTTGAATTTGGCTATCTATGAATACCCCAGCCTTAACAGAAAATAATAATAATATAAACATAAGTGTTTGAAAAATAAAACCGCTTGAAAAATAAAACCGCTTGGTGTATTTATAAATTAGATGAAACAATTTTAACGGGGAACACAAAGTCGTTGAAGGATATTTAATAAGTAGAGAGACTTATCAGGGAAAAGGAACGCATCTGTAAAATTCAGAGCTTGGTCATGAAGAATCAGTAGTAACCCCCTTTGCAGACTCAAACAATTTTATCCTGATCGCCATTACAAATTTTTTTATTGATAACTTTTTACTGGTTTGAAGCTTCATAGAAAAATTGCTGCACGCATACAATATGTCAGAATCGAACTGAAAATTGTCCTCTCACCAAAAAGTAAACAAAAATAGAAAAAAGGGATTTTACTAGATCTTATGTAAACAAGGATAAAAGCATAATAGTGATGTGCAATGGACTGATAATTCTATAGTTCAGGTTGCATCGAATATTTATGATGTGTTACCAACAAAGTCTGCTAAGAGATATTTCGCGGCTGAAAAGAAATATATTAATGTGCAAATTTCAAATGTGATAATTTTTTACAATACCCAGATGAGAGGCACAGATTTAATGGATAAGAATATATCTTACTACAGAATAAAAATCCGAAACAAGAAGTAGTTCTGCTCTGTATTTTCTCACGCTCTCAGCGCTTGTTTTCAGCGACGCTCTCAAATGCTTAGAATTTACACAGAATAAAGATTGAAGTTAAACAAAAGTATTTGTCAACTACGGATGATAATTTTGATAAAATCAAACCCGCCCTAGACTTTTTAGTTTTTATAGGAGATATTGTGTCTACTTATTTACATTTTTATACAAATCGTGACTTGGTCGACCGAAGTCCAGAGATGTATTAATTAGAAATGTTCCTACATCTGTATCTAACAATTTAAACAAGACCGATGTAAAGTTTGTAAAAACAATCTTGCTTGTGGTATGTATCGTGTCTATATGCATCATTTGGACTGTATTAAAGCTTTTCATGCCCAAAAGAAACTATTATATATTTATTCTAAAATGAATAAATGACTTTGCTCGATATTGTTTGTGTTTTTCAGATATTGTTTGTGTACTACACTTTTGAGTGGCTCTGTTCCAATAATGGAACTTTTTCTCAGCCCTGTATAAAAATTGATTGGTAAGGTAGAATTATTTTACAATTTTTCCTTGATTTTAAGCAATAATACCCTTCAGAAAACTAACTTTATTTAGAAAATAAAAATGTGGCCATGAATGGGTTAAAATAATATAATTTAAGCGACGAGCGAGTAGACGATGCCTATTGAGTGCCTGCAAGTAGCACCTCCAGGCATTTTTTTGCACAATTGTTCAGGCACAATTCATTTTTAAAAAATTTATTTAGCTCTGCTATAATAGCGTCTGTATTTGCGTTGACCGACATGTTAATAATATACTAGATACGAGGTATGATCAAATAATAGACGGAATTAGCATTTTTCTCAAATAATCATTGTCCTCTTCAAAGTAATACCCATCGGATATAAAACACTTCTTCCATGGGTTTTCAGCTCTACGAAGTAAATATGATATTCAGTTTTTGATATGGTAATATTTGGGATTTTTACTATTAGTACGAGATCTGGTGCCAAGAACTCATGTTACACTATGCCATTAATATCGAACAAAACTGAGTAGAACCTTTACATTCAAAGCGAACTTAGAGTTTGCTTTTTCGCTCTTGCCTCTTCAGAAAGCTCCCTTTGGGACGATTGGGCGGTCGTTTTGACGTCATATCCATGCAATGGACTGTTATGATTTATTTGAGCAATTCTTAATTGTCACTGAATTCATTTAGATGCTGCTGAGCAGCGTCATTTCGACACTGCTTTTGATCGAAATTCAACAATTTGGGAAGAAATTCTGCTACCACTTATTTCAGACCCAAAACATCTGAAACAATAGCTTCATATGAGTCAATTGAAATGCCAACATCTTGAGAAACTTCTTCTATCGTGATTTGGAGGTTGTCCATAATTATTTTTTTCACTTTTTCATTGTCATTATCTGTTATTGATGTGCTTGTTTGCCCTCAATGCTCCTAATCCTCAACATCTTCGCGGCCTTCTTGGAAACGATTGTACCACTTATAAATGCTTGGTTTATTCATAGAAGAATGACCAAAGCTTAATTCCTAACATAAAACTTAATGCAAATTCTTTGTTCCAATTTTTCAGAAGTGAAAAATTGCAGTAACACCAAAACAAAAGTTACGTTACTGACATTTAGCAATGAACTTATTTACCAATATGGCCGCAGTTATCAACAAAATATTCAGTGGTATATTTTTCCCCAATATACAGTTGGGGAAAAATATACCACTGAAACAACAACAAAAATTTGACAGTTGGACTTCTATACAACCCTCGAAATAAATAAGTACGCGTATTATCTAATCATACCTCGTATACGCAATAACGTGGCCAATTTTGTAGCTGAAATTTCGTTTTTGTAGCAGACGCCACCGAGCCATGTCCAGTCGACCCGTCGGAAGCCGTTTCCTTCACAGAAAATTCGCATAAAAGGAGCCACTCAAGCTAGCTTTCTTCAGACGGATTTTGGTTCTGAAGCTTGTTGCTGCTGAGTGAGAAATCGCACACTTTAACTAGCTAAGTTCTGCATTAGATACCAACTTACTTTTCTTTTAGTGGAAAATCGCACTTTTGAATCTGATTCGTATCTGTAGTAAGCGCCGCCAACGAAATCACTTATTATTGCTATTAGTTAAATTAAATTCAATACATCTACAGTTATCAACAAAAATTCTACAATCTTCGATTTAGACATACATATACCCCATTCATAATTTTCTGCTGAATCTTTTGTACTCTCATCACTCACTTCTAATTTTATTCATTCATAGCAATCTTTTGTAACTCTTCCTTGACAAATCTTCGCCAATGGAGAAGTCAACGCCAGAGGAAGAAGCCAAACAACCATCCACACAAGGAGCGAACAGAGATGACAGAGACCCACCACCAGAGTAACACCACCATAAAATATAATAAAATATGGAATAAGACTGTGGAGTATATATATAAAATTTGTAAGAAAACTTTGAATAAGTTCATTAATATTAACGAAAAAATAATTCACATTATTTAACATTAATTAAAATGTAAGTATACTAGGACTGGAGTAAAAGAGTCAATCGTCGCATTACGAAAAACTTATTTTTTCTTATTTGACAAGCGTATAACTTATACTATAAACGTTGCTTTAACTGAATTTGTCCTCATTAGAATTCCGAGCGAAATTCAAATAAAGAATTATGATATTACAAGTGCTTTTTGCATGCTGGAAATGTCTGTACTAAATTAGAAGTGGGAAAACTACCCAGGAATTAGTCATTTATTTTTAAAATGAATAATAAGGAAAAATATTTATTGCAGCCGTTTATCTAATGAAAATACTTCATCAGTAGTGGAGTAAGAAATTCAACTCATAACTATTTAACGTCTATAATATTTGTCTTAAAAGTACTAAGTATGTTAAGATAATTTTACGAGTTAACTATTTTAAAACATATTGTGGCTTATTAATATTAAATTTATACTTGAAACCTTATTTTTAAATCATTTCACATATTAGTTCATGCAACTTCATATATTTCTATTTATAACAACCAAGAGATTAAAAAAAAGATGCTTACCCTAAAATAAGTAGTTATTTTTAAAAAATGTTTGTGAATTAATTATCTATTTTTCTTAAACAATAATATTTAATAGCAATTTAACATCTATACAGAATATATATTTTAATACTAACTTTAAATCCTACGTCATACCTATCCAACCACACTACACAAATAATAATAGGAGACACTCTCTCCAGACCTATACACCTTCAACTTGGCGCACCTCAAGGCTATGCTCTTGCTCCTCTTTGTACATCGTGTACATCTGCTATAATTGCCAACTCCCAACCACTCCTTATACCCATTGTGCCTTGTATATTAATGATGCCAGTACGCTTAAAGCGGAAACGGCTGTCGCCACTTGTCGATGTCTTTTAACAACTTTTCCAAATAGGCACAATAAAGGCGCATTACCCCAAATCTAAGCAAACGCGCCAATTCCTAGTAAACTTTGTACCTAGCTTCCAGATAGCTGTTTATATTCCTGACCAGGTATTTTGGAAAGTCGAATTTTTCTAGGACTCTTATTAGAACTAATCTCCACGACGCCGTATTACAAGCGTGCCGGACATCCAGAGTTACCATCATCCTGACTTCTTGGTCTTTTAGGTTCTTTTGTTTGTTTCCTCCGCCGTCCGATTAACTTCTATAATAGTTTCCACCATAGCGGGCCCATTCCTAAACATTTCCTAAGCATTTGCTCAAGTAACATCCGTCCCAGCATCTTAGCAAGTGTTGAAATGAAGCAAATGGGTCTGTAAGACCTCGCATCATTGAGTGCCTTCCGTATTTCAGAATAACTTTTCCAAAAACTGTCTTCCAAAAACGCTGCTTCACATTTACAAAACTTACATTAGGCCACTGATAGACTAAGACTCCAAAGCTGTTCTATATTCCACACTTCAAATACACATGAACATAGGCTCACAACAAAGAATATCTCGAAATATTCACAGACTACACTCTCGATTTCTCAGCTTACTTCTGTATAAACGTTGCTCTGCCGAGTTTATCACAAATCGTCTAAAATCACTTCAGTCGAAATATCCGATTCAACGTGATGCAGAAAACAACCCAATAGCCCACCAGACTATTCGATCCGACTGGAAAGCCAGTTACTACCGCAGTAAACTGCCACGCAAAATTCCTCATCCGCCAGCTTGAATCACTTAAATCATGCAGGAGCACTTGAGGATGTTCAAGTAGATTTTGATGAGACTTGGAGAAGAGAAAGAGTTTAACCAAGCACAGAGCAAACTAAGAGAAATAAAAAGGAGATATGGCGAAAGGAGGGAAACAGTAGAAAAAGAAAGAATTAAAAGATTGAATTGAAAAACTAATGTATCGAATTATCTGAGAATAAATGGGGCAATAGGTAATGATAGGAACGAATGCATGGTAAGTATAAAGTAGTGGGAGAGGAAAAACAGAGTAGATATGAGGAAGGTGAGAAAGGAAAATTAGTAGGAGTCTAATATGAGTGGAAATAAGAACGGACAATAATGGGGAATGTATAGTGGAAAAGGAACTATTAAAGAAAATAAGAAACATAGACATGGTAAGGGTAACACGAATAAATTCCAACTGAAGTTTGGGTATGTCAGTCAGATAATCCACTCGCTGACACGACATAAAAAGTTAAAAAGAACAAAATAATAAAAAATAAACAAAAAAAATCAAAGACCTCTTTCACATTACCTCTATTCAATTTAGACCCGGTTCCAAGTCAACATTATCATATTTGTATAGCCAACCAAGTAAACAGAAATTTTCACTTCTAGCAAGTTCCATCTCCTTAATTAAAGAAAATTCCCTAATCCCTTGTCCATGCTATGGTCAAAGATTTTGTTGATTTCTCTTAGCTGTAAAGCGAACGCTAGGAAGTATCTTTCTTGTAAGCTATAAGCGAATAGCTTACAGTAAAGATAAGCTGTAACTTAAGTACTCAAAATCAATCCCAGGTTGAAGAGGATGACAAATTCTAAAACTTCCTTTAAGTAAATCCTCTAATCACCGGGCGCGCTTCGTAATCCGATGATTTTCCACCTGCCTCGTAAGAAACAATTTTGTGAAAAATGGCCATATAACATAAAGCTTTTCCTTGGCTGATATTTTACAAACTTTGTAAATCTTAACCAATAAAAATGCCTAAAATCGCTCTGTTTAATTTTTTGTAATGAAGTACTAAATTTAAAGTAGGACATCCTATAATAATATTTGTATGTATGGCATTGGAATGTCTTCGATTGGTTGTGGGCATTATAGAGTATTTTGGTAATGTTGGTATACCTTTCTAGTAATGTAAGTGGTCCTGGTTTTTTGATTTCCACAAGGACTCTCTATCGCAAGGCTCAATGATTGTATCTGACTAACACAAGGATCTGAGGATCTGACTGGATAATCTGACTTGAAAAAGTTCGTAATTTTTTTATAATTATTACAAAAAAATTGGAAAACCTGTGATATAATGACCTTGTATTGTCTATACAGATGTCCAATAGGTGAAACATAATTTTCAAATAGTACCATATTACTTTTAGTTCGGTTTGGTACTTGGAAAGAAAACAAAGAAAAATGGATGTGCCACAGTCCATATTCAACAAATTTATTGCCTAACTACTTCTTGTTAAACAAAGGTCAAATTAAAAATGCAATTTTCATCACCCCAAGGAGCTGTTGAAGCATTCAAAAATCAACTGTCTTAGGTACCACCAACAGGATTAAAACTCACATCTGATTCCAGAAGTGATTTCCATAAGTTATTTGAACACATGCAAAAGCATATTAAGCTTAAAAACAAATATTAACAAAAGCATCAAAATGTTTTGAACTAAAAAATATGTTTCCAAAGATTTTGTAAAATCTCGTATCTCGCGTGCATCTAAATTTAAAGTAGGACATCCCTTAATAAGTTTGCATGTTATGCATCAGAATGTCTTCAATGCGTTGTGGACATTACAGAGCATTTTGCTAATGTTGGTATACCTTTTTGTATTGTAAGTGGTCCTCTTGGCTTTTGATTTCCGCAAAGACTATTTGACGCAATGTTCAACACAAGAATCTAAAGATCTGACTGGATAATCTGACTTCAAAGAGAATCTAATTCTTTTCATACAAATTGCAAAATCTGTAGTACGTTCCATTGTTTATACAGATGTCGAATGGGTGAAACACAATTTTCAACACTCTTTTATCAGTTTGGTACTAAGAAAAAAGGATATCGTTCAAATCTAGCTCACTCAAATATGAATGTATTTTGCTATAATTTCTCGCCTTGGTACAGCAATCTTGGCTTTAGAGGCTTGTCACTACTTAAATATTGGTCCAGTTGGCCCAATGCTTGCAAATCATATGAAATTTGGGTTTAATATTTCACGATTTCCTCCTGAATTTTGTTCTTATATTCAAATGACTACAAAGTATTTATCTGCAAATAAAAGATAAAAGGCTAAACCATAACGCACTATAAATATTATTTCTTGGCCTAAACTGTGAAAGAATTCCCATTTTTGCCTTGTTTGATAGCCCGAGTGTGAAAATATATATTTATATAATTAGTTTGATATGTCCCATTATCAAAGAAAAACACTCTGTATATTATTTTCGAATAAATAATGGGCAGTAAAAAAGTACGTACTGGCACTGTTCGAGTCTTTGCCTAAATGAGATAAAAATAGCGCAATAAATAGAAAGTCGTCGAGACATTTATCATAAGAAAAGCATTTGCTAGTGAAGTAAAAATTCGAATCGTATCCTCCCATTTCTGATCTCGCTGTAATCCTCACTAGGATGTTCCTAATGCTTCTGCTTGTTTATTATCCTGAGAAAGGGTTAATTGTCCTAATCGTAAATCATTCGCAGCCATGCTAAGAGAGTTGTAGCGCTATGGACGGCGGTCAAATGTTTGGTCTTTAGATTAATAGAAATATGCGGTCTGTTCGCGTAGATGATGTTTTAATTTAAGGGATTAGCGGTTATGTTCTGGTGTATTTTACTCGAGCAGTGTATAAATGATATTGCTTTGCAAATGACATATTTTTTATGTGATGCTTAGACTTTTAAGCAAAGAAATTTGCTTAAAATCTACTAAAAAATATTTTCATATACACATGATTTTTTTTTAGGTAAGACTAATGACAAACTCTATGATGGTAAGTTTCTAAGAGAAAAAAACCTGGTACAATTAGTTTTATTGCTTATTGAGTTTGAAAGCTTCAGCAGTTTATTCAGTAATGAAAATCTGTTTTTCTTTTGCACAATTTTTGCATATTTTTGTCCTTTTTGTGCATTTTTGCTTGATATTTCAGAATATAAGGAAGTTGTACGGCAATAAATCGGATGAGTACAGGCAATGAAACATTAATTGTACATAAAATTAATTAAACCTAACATGAAACATTAATCCTATAGTTTATCAAATAATCAATAGAATGTGCTGTGTAAAGCTAGGGCTACACCATGGCCGAGGCTGGCCATGTACGGGCTATGGTCAATTATTGCCAAGTGGTGTGACCACTGCACCAGTGACAAGTATCACCAAATATTTGATACTGGCCGATGCTTGGATGTTTGTCGAGGTGGGCGCCAAATATTGACCAGCTTCCAGCCCAAATCAAGGGAGCCGCCATATTTGACAAGTGTCTTTGGGCAAATGGCTACACACTGATCCAGCCTGAAAGATAGGTTACATAAGTATACTGTTATAATTTTATTTTTTTTCGTTTTCCGCGAATTTTAAAATGTTTCAAAGAAAAAAAAAACCAACAATGATCTCTGTAAGGTTTCTATGCTATCCACCTTTTTTTGTATTTCAATGCCTTGCAATGTGGGCAAACTGAGTTCATAGATCCAATACATTGGGAGGAACTGTAGTCAATTAAAACATCGTAACTGAAAGCCGCTCGTGAAACAGTTCGATTTAATCTTTTGTTTTCCTTTGTATTTTGTACGCTAAAATATGCAAATAAAAGTTGTACATTCAAAAAAAATCTACTGAAAATGAAAATGTTTGTCATACGTATTTTAATTATTAAAATATTTCACAACCTGATCGTAGCTATTTAATCAGTTACATAAAAAATCCTCCTGATTTTCCCTTTCCTTTTAATTTTCCTTTAACCTCCTCCTCATTATCCCTTCCTCTTTTCACCCATATCCTTCATTTAATTTTCTTCCGTCCCTCTTTTTTCTAATTTTTTATTTTACTTATTTCTTTCAATGTTTTTTCCATAATCAGTTTCCTTTACCTCCGGCCCTACATATACCCTCCAATTCTCCCCTTTCCTTCTTTCATCAATTTTATACATTAACTCCTGACACGATTTAAGCCGATCCCCCCTCTTCTTTCCCTCTCACATATTCTGCATATCCTCTCACACTCCTTAAACCAATAACTACTTCCCCTCTCCATTTTCCATCTCTAAACCTCGCCATCATTCATGCTTGTTCCAGATGTTAAATATTTTTACATATCCCTATCATCGTTTAAACACTGATAATTCGTGTTATACTTACTCATTTCAATTGTGCCATTTCTTTCTTGTAATTTCACATCCCTCATTCTCTCGAAAAATTCTGGTGAAACTTATTCCTCGATTATCTTCCTTTCATTGTTCATGCCATTCTTTGACCATCGTATTGTCTCATACACCTTTTTTCTTTCTCCAAGCCATACACAAGCTATCTTCTCCAAGTCACAAGCCATCTCTTTTCTCCAAGCCATCTCCTACATCCCTCTCTCATTTCTTGCGCATTCACTTTTTACCAGTCTTTCTTCCTCGTCCAACAATACTTTTCTAGCATACTTTGCCAATTAATTAAACACACTTACTCCACATTTGTACTTCTTAATATCTAACAAAACAATTTCACTGGGCATAGACTTCTCAAGCCCTAACAATTTTTTCATATATGCTATTCGCACTCTCTCTAATTCTTCTTTTTCTTTCACCACAAATACTATCGCTAAATACACTATTATATTACTCACACATACGTTCCGTATCATCATTCTCATTCTCACTGATTCATCAAAACACTCTTCTCACACATTTCATTCTTCCCGCTGCCACTTTTGAGCTCTTAGGCATCATTCTCACATCGTCTTTTGCAGTACATTCCTCATCATCATTCCTATGTTAAATATTTCATTTTAAAGACATCCTTCTTACATTCTTCTTCAATACGTAAACACTTCTTCCAAATTCGACACATACACTGGGTCCACATTTCGATGCTCAACATTGATATCTCGGTTATTAGAAGACATACAGTTACGGTTGAATAGGGAATGTTTTGCGGAATTTAATAATCGTGGCAAATCGCATTTATACAAAACAGTTTTCTGTCTTTGGCCAAACTGTGCGGAATCCATCGGGAACAAATCTTTTTCTTTCATGCAAAATCAAATATATTGTACGTTACACTAGACATACCTAATGATGCCTCTGGCCCAACCTCTTCAGGCATCTTCCGCACAGAATTTATGTCTATTAGATTCCAATTATATGCAAAGCATTATTACTAAAAGTTGTCTTGACTTATTAAACTCTTAAAAAGTCAGCCAACGAAACGTTAATTTTTTTTTACAATTTTTTTTCAAAGTATTGCCGAACACCTACCGTAACAAAACTGCTGAAACTGTAATTTGATAGCTGTCTAATTAATAAAAAGTTAATTATTTGTGCAGAATAAGTTGGAACCTAAATCATAAAACCTAAAACCAAATCATTAGTCTATAATTGTACATATAACACCCCCCCCCCCCCCCCCCCCCCCACCCCCCCACAAAAATATTACAATCAAATCTTTTCTTCTTTTTTTCTTTTTTTTTTTTTTTTTTTTTTTTTTTTTTTTTTTTTTTT
>WYDF02267697.1:0-18446 GCA_009867245.2 Adranes taylori
GTGTTTATAACAAATGTAGTCAATGACATATGGTGACATTCTTACATGAAGTAAATGTACGAACTAATTCAATGCCAATATTTTAGACTTCTATCAACCTGTAATTAGGCGCAGTTATATTATGTACATATATATATATATATATATATAATGCAAGAAATTTTCTGGCAAGAGAAAATGGCGCATGGTACATTTCCTCGTCCTTGACTTAGGTGAATTATTGATATATGTATCTTATGGTACAAGAATTGATTTTGAGCCCCATAGATAATTCTTCTGGTCCTAGAGTGGTCTGAAATCAATGAAGTTTGTTCTAAAGCGAAGACCAAAGAAGACACAAAGAGCTACTAGAGATAGACTATTCTGCGGAGACGCTTGCACTACGCTATATTACTTGCACTATACAGTGCAAGTTTAAAATGATCCTGGGCAGCGAAGTGTCAGCTAAAAACTTAATCAATCGCATGGCAGCCTTGACTAAGAAAGACATTTTGTGGATGTCAGGGGTGCGCGGCTGTTGTAATGTGATTATAGTACAATACAGTGCTAGCAATATTAACAATTACTAAGTCTTGTGTTTTATTATGAACAGTGTAGGGAAACTGGGGATTATAACGTCATTTCGTAGTAGGTAAATTAAAGTGGGTATTAAAGTAAATAGAATTTTGTAGTCATTGTACGATAAAATCCACTAGTGTAGGAGAGAATCGCTGCGTACTCTTATTAAAGGGATTCTCTCTTGCCAGTCACGTTAGAAGCAAAATCATCCCCCCAAATATGAATATATCTATATATGGAATTAAATTAAATTTGTTTATTCTTTTATTATTGATGCCTGATCTAATTATTTTAAGTGGTAGTGAATTATTAAACTATTCGTCAGTAAATAAAATTATTGCCGCCCATTTATTTTGATCTCTTTAATAGGCACGTTGGTTGACTCGAAACGAGGAATTTATGTAACTAGCAGGAACAACCCCCTGAATATTGTTACGTTATAAAAAATAACGTACCAATATTGCCACGTATCAGAAATTAAAGGGTTGAATTAAATACAAATCTAGCACAACCATCTGGCAACCTTAATTGTTATTCGAATCTGCATAAATTGTAAACGAGAAAAATAGAACATTTTCTAAGTAAGACACGCGCTGATTCAAACGGAAATCGCCATCTAAGTTAAAGCGATGTCAGTGTCACAGTTGATGCAGATAATAGTTGGGGCTTTTGCTAGACAAACATTCCTGGGCGAGTCAATAAAAGAAACAGTTTAGGGGCATGTGCAATTCAATTGCACGCTAGAAATTACTTACATCAGTTCGTTTTAAACATTATATTATTTTTTCATGAATCATAAGGAATAGATTCTGTGGCATGCCGTGCAGCGTCAATACAAGAATGTAAGAGCTTTCTTAATTATTTTATTTGTATATTTGATCGCAAGAGCTGATCGAAATGATCAAAACAGATACAATTTTGATTATGTTTCTAATAAATTATTCATCAATATCCAAAGGGTTATCAAAACTTTTAGTAGAATGAATTAAATTTAAATAATTGTAGTTATAATATCTACCTCTAAAATTTGTAATTAAAACAATGTATCATCAAACCAATTACGTGTATAATTATATTTTATTAACTCAGGATGTTTCTTTAATTTATTTCCTAAAGTAGAACAATAAATTTTAATATCTCTCCAACATCTGAAATACGTCCCTAGTCGCTACACCGTTTGGGGCGTGACAATATAACTAATAAAGAATGAGTTATTTACGATACACGGTTCCCCATAATTACGATCCTTTAAAAATCACCACTATTTCACAAGTTTTTTCGCTTTTCACGAGAAGTCACTAAGTGATTTTCTGTGACTTTTATAGAACAAATCACGCATTGTACAGTCCAGTCGAAAGGCGTGAGTAACAAATGTTTCAGGGTTCACCATCTGAGATTTATATTTACTGGATTATGAAGGAGTTAGATTTGTTTAATTAATTTTCAGCTCCTTGATATCAATCATAACTGTCAATAAAAAAATAATGGAAAGAAATATAGTTTTCAATAATAAAAAAATATACCTAACCTAACGAACGCACCTAAAATTAGATTTTGTAAATTATTCACATTCTAATAACAAAATAAAATTATTCTCTTATAAGTATTAATAAAGTATAAAAGCTATTACAATAGTATCTATTAACTTCGTACATATCAATGTATAATTCGCTAATATAATATATATGCTTTTCAAAAAGAAAAAAGAAATTTATACAACTGGAGAAAAATTATACATTATAAAATGTTCGCTTACTTCTCTAGAAGAACGATGTGAAAACTCCTAAACTATGCTATATTTCAGAAAACAACTATAAAAACTTTTATAATATGTTGTTAATTCGCGTCCTAAATAACAAACAATATGACACTTCATCGAATGTAGGTGAACAAAATAAACACACTTATTAAAATTTACTAGGTTCGATCTATTTACTAAACTTTTATTAATCTAACAGTCAATAAGAAAGATTAATTATTTGACAATTACTCTAATGAAGATGTTCACTAGTAAGTGTAAAAAAATGGTTTTTAGTCGGTATTAATTAAAAAATTAAAATTCGATATAATTGGATATACTTATTTTGTTGGTAAAAATTTAGTTAATAAATATGAATCTAAATTAAAATCAAATATAGATTTACATACTAATATTGATTTATATAATAAAGAATTTTTGTTAAATATGAATGAAATTATTCATAAAATTTACACTTTGCCAAAAATAAACAACGAATGAAAAGAAATTTTAGATTCTAATTTTGAATATACATTAAAATACTTTAATAAATGTATATTCAAATAGATTTTAATAGAAATTAAAATAGATTTTATTAATAAGATAAAGAATTAAAAATCACAGAAAAAAACATATGCATATGGTATCTTTTGATGTAAAAAATCTATTTCCATCTATTCCTCCGGATAAATGTTTAGATATAATTAAAGAACTTATTGACAGTGATAGACCTGATTATGAAATTCAGGCTATTTTTGATTTAGTTGTAATTTATTTACAATAGAATTTTTGTGTTTCAAATGGGAAAATTTACTCAAAGATGTATCAATAAGTAATCCGTTATCTCCGTTAAAGACTGATTTATTCATGAATACGTTCGAAAAAGAATTTTTAAATATGAATAACAATGTTATAAAAAAAATTAAATATATCGCAGATATGTAGATGATTATTTTGGTTTATTTGAAGATCTCAAAGAATTTGAGTGAGAATTTGAGAAAGAATTTGAGAAAGAAATTTCATTTAGAATTATTAGGAAATCTACTCATACAAGTCATTATATTAATTTCAAATCATTTCATTCTCATTCTTTGAAAGTATGTTTCATAGAATTTTTTCTGTACCAATGAATAAGTCAGACTTTATTCTTGAATTAAGAATTGTACTACAAATCACTTAGGTTAATGATTTTCTAATTCCTGTTATAGAAAAACATTGTTATAAAAAACGTTCTAAATTATTAAACCTTTCACAAATTGGAAAGGAAAATGAAAGAAAAAGAAATTTAGTGTCTACACCATTTATGGGTAATATTTCATAACAGATAAAAAATTAAAGACAAAACTCAAAATAAAGACAAAACTAAAAATAATAATAAACTAAAAATAAAGACATAGACAACTAAAAATAAAGACAAAACTCAAAATAAAAATAAAAATGGTGTTTATAAATTAGAATCGATGAATAAAGTAAGGAGTACAACTTGAATAATATATAATTTAATATAATGGATTCGAAATTAATATACAATTATTATTTGTCTTTAAAAAAATAACCCCACTCGGGATTCGAACCTGAGTCTCTCAATGTCCGGTCGAGTGTTTTATCCATTTAAATTATCGGGATGATCATTTCAAAGAACAAACAATCTCCATGTGTGTTAAATGCTCGTGAATGTCGTTTAGATGTTTCTATTTTAAAGAAGAATTGTAGAACACGACACTGCTGTTAGCTCACAAGACACTAATATTCTTTAGAGCAGGTGCCTCCACTTGTCTTGTTTTGATCTTAATATATTAATTTCTATTTAATGTTGTATATAAGCAAGCCGGCTATAAACCAATGAATAAATTAATGAGTACAACTCATTAACTTTATTCATAGATTTCGAAACTCCATTTTCGAATCCAATTTCAAAAATATGGATTCGAAATTAACATTTGTCCGAATCCCGAGTGGGGTTATTTTTTCAACGACACAAATAATAATTGTATATTAATTTCGAATCCATTATATTAAATTATATATTATTCTTACTTGTACTCAGTTACTTTATTGATTGATTTATAGCCGGCTGTATTACATACAGCGGTGTCATGTTCTACAATTCTTGTTTAAAATAGAAATATATCTTAAACGACATTCACAAGCGTTTAACACATATACAGAATGTTTGTTCTTTGAAATTATCACCCCGCTAGTTTAAATGGATAGAACACTCGACCGGAAATTGAGAGACTCGGCTTCGAATCCCGAGTGGGGTTATTTTTTCAAATACATAAATTAGAATATAACTGTGGGGTAAATTATATTGGCCCAACTATGAGACATTTCAAAACAGGGTTCAATGAACATTTGAGAAGCATTAGATTAGGTAAATATGATTCTAGTTTTGCTATACATAATAATAATTTTGATCATAACTTTAAAAGAAATAATAATTTTTTTAATTTTGCATTTTTATAAGAAAGGTTTAAAGTTAAATATTGTCGAATCTTTAAAAATTTTAACATCATCAAAGAAAAACTCAGATCTCAATTTAAATGGAAAATTATTTTTTGATCAATTATGTTTTGTTTAATTATTAATGAATGTATTTGTTGAAGAAAAAATTATAATGCATATTGCTCTACTAGTTTCAAAATTAAGCAATAGGTTTATTTTATTTTTATATGAAAGCTATTGTCAATAATTTTTGAAAATGTTATCTAATTGTTAAAAGAAATTTAATTAAATTTATACATCTCTTTTTTCATGTTAGAATTCAATTAACTGTTACGATACGACTATTGAATACATTTAATTGTTATATTAAGTTAATTCATTGTGGAATATAGTTTGAGAATGATTGAATAAGTCGTAAGATCTAACAACATTAATTGGATTCATATTTCGTTTATATAATATCGAATTTTAATTATTTAGTAAGTTTTAATAAGTGTGTTTAATATATTGGCCTAAATTCAGTTTTAATTATTAGAGATTAAAAAGTATATCTGCAGAGATCCATTTGATTTCAAGTTAGTTTTTTCGATCTTTCATATACCACATAGTACGCAGTTTATACGATATTAGAATTATGAACATTCCGACGTCGAGATTTTGTTTAGGAAACACGTTTTGAAGGTTCGTGAGCCCAAAAAATTGATTTTGAAAGAATGTATGTGTATGTACGAGGATTTATCTGTAACTGTTGAATCCATCCGAACGATATTGGGTAAATAGGTGCATATTATTTTTGTACATTAATATATAAAACGTTTTATTAATTTTTTCCAAGTTCAAGATTTTCCATTTTCAATATTCCTAAAAATTAAATTTTCCGGCTCACAACTTAAAATTTTGCACCCAACTTACAAGCTTGCACACAAGAGAACAACTTAAAGATATAGTATTTTGCGAATTACTGCCATGAAATTAGTCCCATTGCACGCCCATCTTAAATGAAACGCGACGTTGTCAAGTTCAAAATTTCAAATACTTTAGCTATATCTGAAACTATTAAACATAAAACATGCCGGCAAAATTTTCTTCTAATTGCAAAAACTAACATATGAACCGTTTGTTTTGAAAGTGGTATAAGTCCATTTTTTTAAATGAGCTAATTTGTGATTAATTTCGTGTATACTTTTTAATTATAATTAGTTAGTATTTAATATTGTAACGAGGCAATTTGTCCTCGTTCCAATTTAGTTTTATGGTAGATAGTTTCGCATGCTAGATCCTTGTAAATAATTCAGGATGGCTAGATTTTGTGAAAAGTTGTTATTAGGAGGTTGTTTGCTAGACGAAATAAGTTGGTGAAAGGCAGTCGCCTACAAGTTTTACCATAAATAAATTTTACAATTAAAATTTAGAAATAATCATTGATTGAACCCTATGGTATTTAATTAAATCTTAAACAAATTGTTTTGCAAAGGGACACAAACTCATGGAGCAGCATAGTAGGGGAACGATATGATCGCAGTTGTCAGTGTATGGTGAATAAATGGATCTGATTCGTAATCGATCAATAATAAATGAAAGCCCACTGTGCAATATTGTATCAATGTAAGTACAGAAAACATATCTGATCAGATTTACATTAATCACGGTGACAGTCGTGAGGAAAACTAGTGAGGGGATATTGACATAAATTTGGTAGGAAAATTAGCTAGCCAAAATTACAATTTAGTCTAAATTATTCATGTATTATGTTCAAAACCCAGAGTGATAATGGTCAGTCTAATCAACAAAAATCGCTGTTTGTAGGCTGTGTGGCGCTTTTGATATAAGATTCAGGTTTAATTGGATGGGTTGGATGGGCTGAGAGTAAAATGAGAAATAAATTTTACTCTCAGTTTTAACTGAGAGTAAAATTTATTTATCCAGTTAGGGCTCACAAAATTGCATGTTACAAAAATAAACGTGACAATATTGTCTCTATTAGAAAGTACAACCCTGTATATTATTTAAGTTAAATTCGAAATTTATATAATCAAATTACAAATTGAAAAATTAGTAGAAACATTACCAGACTTGACATAATTAATTTATATTTTTTGAATTGCCTAACATGCCAACATTCAATTTCCTCGAAACAGCAAAAAATGGACTTCCACTACTTTCAAAATAAACGGTCCATATATCTAAGGAATTCTTTTTTAACCCAATTTTGCGTCTCATTTCCCCGTATACAATTTTAGCATGTACTTTCACCGCTTAGGACAAAAACCATCTGAGTTATGCGACTACTGTGAGTGATTGCAGCGATAGCGTGTAGCACATTTTGTTCGGTTGGACAAATAAAAGGCAGATAACAGAAGTATGCCTGACTACAGATCGAGTAACCACCAGTTTGGGTCCTGATATCTAACTTGAAGTTGCTAACTTTACTACAACAATTCGTATCAAAAGCCCTCAGAGCGGAAGTACGGGAGCCCTATGAGGCAAGAGAGAGGAGACCTGGTCAATTGGTAGGACTTACATCAAGTAATCTTATTGATGTCATGTAAAAACTGAAACCGGCAAGAACAGACCGATGTCCCAGGGAGGTTTGATTAATCCCACCTGTGCTAAGTGACCGACTATTATCAGCAAAGAAAAAATGAGTCGCCAGTTTTTCCCATAAACTGGTTTCTCCTCTACATACACACAAACACAACCCAACTCTATCAGATCAATCCAAAACAAACGATGCACTAACTCACTCCACCCACCCCTCCCAAAAGTCGTTGGTGCAAATTACTAATCCGAAATAAATATCGTCCGACTTCGGATGCATTTTGCCTAGTTCTAGTGTACATCTATTCAAAATTGGAGATATCGTACTGCGGGATCTAAAAACCTTTGGGAAAACGTTTAAGATATATAATCGATGAAACGCAGTCTTGGAATTTGATTTTTTTTTAATTTTGTATTCCTCACCACCAGTATCGATTATTATGGGTGAATACTTGTATAATTATTATACTGGTATACCTAGACTGGTATGCCTATGTTGGTATACTGGTTTATATTATACTGGTATACCATACCAGCAATTATTAGATTTCCGTGTAAAATCTTCTTTATTCAAGCAAAAAATGTGATAACAATAATAATAATAATAAGAATAATAATAATAATAATAATAAAACAAAGTCGTTTGTCTTATGCACTACATTTTGATAATTTATTCCCTAAGTATACTTTCGACTACACAGTAGCCATCCTCAGACGAGGTGTTGTTACAATCATTATTAAAAATATTAGGAATAAGTTATCACATAGGGATCTTATGTATCGAATATGTCTCATATCAACAAATTTACAAAAGAGTTAAAGTTAACAATCAAAAACATTGCCATATCAATTTATTCACCCAGAAAAAATATTAGTTGAAATTCCATTAATCCCTGGGCTCTATGATCTCCCAAAAATACACAAAATTCCAAAAGGAGAAGTTAAAAACAGCCCATTAGAATCGTTTATTAACTCTCACACTTATAGACTAAATAAATTTTAAGGCAGTTTCCTAAAAACCAACTTAGATCTAGAATTTAAACACTCCATCAAGAACAATTCCGAATTAATTAAAAAAGTTACAATAATTTTACCAAATAATTTCGAACTTTTATCATTTTACGTTTTGAATCTTTTCACGTCTGTTCCAGTGAATGATTGCCTTGAAATAGTAAGAGAAATGTTAGTCATGTTCAACCTAGCAGATGAGAAACTCAACACAATAGTTGATCTTCTAACAATTAGTCTGAAGCAAAATTTCTTTAGATTCAACAATCAGCTGTTCTCATAATCAGATGGCTTGCAATGGGGAATCCTTTTTCCCCTTTACTTGTAGCTATATTCATGAATCACCTAGAAACTAAATTTCTAGAGACTAACAATATTGATGCAGAAGGGATAGTGTACTGGGTTCTATATGTGGATGATATTTCTTGTATAATAGAGAAAGATAGACGACAAGAACATCCTCAATAAACTTAATACACTAACCCAAAATACTAAATTCACCGTAGAAATAGCGAAAGAGAATGAACTAAATTTTTTAGATTTAACTATTACCGCAGATAGAATCAACCACGGTTTAACCATTAAAATTAGAAAAGACCACACTATCAAGAAGTTTTTAAACCATCCAATCTCCCACAAAAAAATTTAGCATCTTACATAGGCTATTCAGAGTCTCTATGAAAGAAAGACTTCAATAACGAACTAAAAATTATTTGTCAAATAACCACTTCCAACAATTTCTCTATAGAATTTGTGAAAAATGATAAAAAAACTTAATAAAATGTAAACCTGAGTAATACTATAAACTCCGAACAAAATATAAGATATTTTTCATTATCGTTTTATGGTCCCATCTCATACATACTACAGAACTTCCTCAAAAAAAAACACGTCCTTATAATCTTAAGAAAGCCATAGTTAAAAACAAAGATAAGATTGGGATTCCAGATCAAAATGGAATTTATAAATTGGCATCTTCTTGTAGTGTCAATACATAGGTCAGACAGGGCGAAAATTCAAAGTGCACAGCAATGAACACTTAAGTGCAATTAAATATAAAACTTTGCCAAGCACGTCAAACTGGCCATAGCTTTAAGCAAAGTCAATTTATTTCAGTGTTGCATAGACTAAATAGGGGAAAAATTAAAGTTAGCAGAAGCTCTAGAAATAACAGTCTTCCAAAAACAAAGTCCATTTAAATTTTTAGGCACAGAAATTTTTAAGAAATTTACCGTTCAGTAGAGAGTAGAATACGTTTATACGTACAATAGGATACGTACGTAAAATAGATTTTCAAATAGACATATCAAATAGGCTTACGTACTATAAATAATAGAATACATTTTTCTTGTATAAACATAATCAAATATATGAACTCAATTAAGAAGGTTTAACTGTAGATAAATGTTTCAAATGTTCAATGCAGCTGGCAGACCATTCTTTGACCTTAATTTTAGCTATCATCAAAATATTTAACTAACAACACCTACATGGCTACGTGTAGCCGAAAGTATGCTTAGGGAATAAATTATCAAAATATAGATTAGACAAACGACTTTGTTTTACTATTTATTGTTAATATGACAAATTAATAATATATTATTAATTTGTCATTAAAAATATAATTAAAAAATATAATCATTAAAAAATATAGTATTAAGCAATAAAAATATAAAAAAACAAACTGCAAGGCAAAATAAGTTTTGTAGTGGTCTTGCAGCCAAAAGAAAACCTGGATCCGCTCCCCTCAATTTAATTTTTTTAATAATTTTAATTTGATAAAGCTATCAATTTTTCGTTGGTTTCAGACAAATCTTAATAATTAAATTAGAGAAATCTATAAAAATGTTACTAGTGATAAAGTTTAGCGAATAAAATGCAAGATTAAGTCACTGTTTTGTTAATAGCATTTGAAACATGTCAATTCATGTAAAAGCATAATATAAAGCAGTACAATCAATAAATAAATACTTATAAATGTGATATAATTATTAGTGTTACATATATAAATATAACATTTTCTATATAAAAATTGAAAATTTTTTTACTCTAAACTATTAACAGTGTAGAAGAAATTCTTCCAGATCTGTATCTAGCCAAAATCTTTTTTTTATTTGAATACTATTCGAAATATGTTTATTTCAATCCTGAAGGTTGGTGTAGGGAAAAATTTCTCCGACATTTAGATGAAACATTTTATCAAGAAATTCATTTATGTTTTGTTTCATAAGACGTGCAAAATTAAAGAATACTAATATTTTCTATTTCCAAACCAAAATTTTAAAACTTGCGTAAATTAACAAAAAAAAAATGAAGATGGAATTTTATTTCTCCAACTAAAGAAAACAAAATAAAGCTAGCGCCCAAGAGACACATTTCAAGTATTTCCTAAATAAATGGATATGTAGATGCGTGATTAAGACATCCATTACTAGAAGTGTATTAATAAGAATGACTTGTAAAATCTGGAAGAAATAACTTTTCATAGAATCAGAGAAATAGCGTATAATGGAAGACTTTGACATACCTAATCCCTAATATCGATCGGAATCGATGTAGTAAACGTCGGCGTTTCAAGTTCTTCATGTTTCTTCATCTTCATCGCCTGCTGCAATTTATAATGATTGATAATATCCTGATCGGCCGGACAGCTCTGTGTGAATGCGTCCAATTGATACATATGATACATGTATCTCCATAGACTTGCAAACTCGGATGGTATATCAACATCGATAAAGTACTTGGCCGCAACGCGAATATGTTGTAAGCGTGGCATTAATTCGCAATCGAAGCAGCACATTGTATCGCCGGTAAGGAAGCGCGTATCGCGACGTTTCAAATTCTCATCGATACGGCGCAAATGACCAAGGAGCATCGCTGTTTTATTCTCATCCTTTTTCACCAATACCAACTTGAGTTTGCTATATAAATTTTCGATCAATGTTGCAACTTCTTTATCCTAAAATAAGATATAATAAAATTCATAACAGTAGAACTACCAAATATAGAAAAACAATGTACTTCCTTTAATTAATTTATTGCGAGCGAACGAACGAACGAACAAATGAAAAAACAACAAATGAAAAAACGAACAAACAAACAAACGAATGAATGAATGAATGAATGAATGAATGAATGAATGAATGAATGAATGAATGAATGAATGAATGAATGAATGAATGAAAGCTACTATCATTCGGAGCCGAACCAAAGCGGTAAATTATAGACAAATCAGCTTGACAAATGTATGGAGAAAATGGTAGTAGAAAACTTAACAAAGTTTTTTGTTGCAAATGAAACAATTGGTAAAGCACGGCATGGATTTCTGCCTGGACGATCTGTAACTAGCAACATGTTACTAATGTTAAATGAACTAACAAGCAAGTTTTACAAAAATCACCCAATTGATACTATATATCTAGACTTTGACAAAGTCCCAAGATAAAGACTACTATACCAACTAGATTCTTTGGTTCAAATTTCCAGCCCAAAGAAAAAAAAAACAAAACTGATTCCAGGCATGTAGGCGAATCTAAATCAGTAGTAACTTTCTTAGAGATGAAACGAAACAAAGTTTTGCTTTGGCCAGGCAATTCGCCAGACTTGAACCCAATTGAGAATTCCTGGGAGCATCTCAAATGATAAATCTCCAAAGAAAACACCACAAACAAGCAAAATCTTATAGAAGCATTGATTGAAATTTGACATCATATTATGGTGAAGAATGAAAAGAAAATATTAAAAAATGCACTAGAAAGGCACAAGCTGTAATTAACACCAAAGAAGGTTCCACGAAACATTAAGAGTTTTCTATAAATACTTTGTATTGTGCTTTTTCTCAAATATATACTTTTTAAAATATAAGAATTTATTTTTAAAAGCATTATAAATAACTGGTTTACCTAAAATACCCAATAAAAGTATAAATTCTCACTATTTTAAAATGTTATGCAACTTCAAACTGATCATAATGTAATTTTTGCACGTGTAACTAATAATCTGATCACACACATGGTAGACGTGGAGGACGTATTAAGGAAGGGACAAGCATGAGGTGTGATTGTAGGACAGACAAAGATATGGAGACGACGATATTCTATGCATGGCGAATAGGCGGGAGTGATGGTGTGTAAGAAGAGAGGTCGTGTTAGCAGAAAAGATATTCCACTGAATCCAGTGAAAATGCAGTCAAGTGAAAGAGAAATCAACTCCGACTGAGATAGTGTTGGTAGATACAATGTTGGGTTTCCAGCTTAATATATCATGTAATACAAATTAAAACCAATCATCTTTTGTTTCATTTGAAAATATATGATATATTACCGTGTGAAAATAACTACCAATAGTCCCAAACGAGAGACTTGCAGAGATTATTTCAAAAAAGAAAGAATATTTACTATTTATGTGAAATATACAACTTAAGATATGTGAAAATATACAACGTAAAGTCCATCTCACGGTTTTAAACACATTATCAATATTTTGTGCTACGTCCCTTTACACAGAACACAGCCCCTAAAATGGAGATATTGGACATATATCGGTCAATGATGTAAAGTTTTCCGTAACTAATTGTTTTATGGTCCGCTGTAAAATAAGTAGTGTTTAAAGGAGTTACTCAAGAAGATAAGTTTATATAATACAAGTTATACACTTTAATAAATACCATACTTATCTTCAAAAATAAGCAGTGTATTTAATTACATATATTTATAGGATAAGTACAAGTGTACTTAGAAATCTAATTATCACTTGGCCACATGTGGAGAGGCAACAATATTTGGAAATTTTGTGTTATCTTTTGCTAACATTTCTATAAAGGCAAAGCTTTTGCCAAGAAGTCGCATGCTGCGTTTTATATACTTTGGAGCCAGACAGCAAAATTTTAATCAGATCAGCTTAAATCAGCAAATGTTTAATATATCTATCTGTTTTAAAAGAATAATATATTTTAGAAGTACGAGTAATCCAAGTGATAAAAAAATATTTTTTTTACCTAGTACGTCTTGAGATCTGTTCGTTGTTAGTTCAGTTCGGTTAGTGTTGGTTCTTATTATATATGCGTAGTGAACTGTGCGTAAAATTTTAATTTAAAAATGCCGCGTAGTAAAAAGAATACAAGTGATAAACAAGAGTTGATTAGAAATGTACATTATTATTTCTAACGAGAAAACCTGGAAGGTTAGTAAAACAAAATATCACTTCTTATTTAAAGAATGGAAGGATGACGATCTGAAGGAAGTATATATTGAGGGATTGAGAGAAAGGGAAGCTGGAGATGTCGGAATACGTGGTTACAGAAGAGAAAGAAATTGTACGAAGGAATTGGCTGGTCAATGAGTAGATGGCGAGGAATGGTGATAGATGGAGAGGGAGTGGTGAATGAGGTTGTCGCGAGAATTTTGGATGTGGAGAAACAAGATAGGGATAATAGGATACGAAGAAGTAGGTTTAATTGTAAATATGAATGGATAAAGTTTGAATTGGGGGTAGCAGAGTATTTAGGGCCGGGAATGAGTATTAAATCTCGCACACCTAAACCTCGCAATCATGAAATAAAAAACGATGATTGCGAGGTTTAGGTGTGGCAGTGAGGAACGAGGTAATAGATACTGGATGAATGAACAAGAAAGAAAAAGTAGAGCTTGTGGTATGGGCGAGGGAAAATGGATGCATTGGATGAGAGATTGTATAAAGATGGAGTGGACGGAAGAGGTTAGGGTGATAGGAGATAATTGGATGAGATATTAGGGGTAGGATGGGGGTGGATTGAGTATAATGAAAAAGTGGTGAATATGAATGTTATAAAAATGGAGTAGGATGTGAGGTGCTGGAACTTGGGTTACTATTTGGGGGTGGAGATAAAGGTAAAGAAGTAAGAAGTGTAGACATGTTAGGGAGTAGGTAAAGTTAGGGATAGGAAGGAGAAACGAGGAAAGAGAATGATGAAGTGATAGGCATGTAGGGGAAGGGGCAAGGAGGGATGTGTAGTGTTGATAGTTTGAGAGAAAGGGTGTATTGAAGATAGATATAAGAAGATGGAATGTAAAATGGCCAACTCTGAGTGGTACACAACCCTTTGTTTGCCAGAAGTCTTCGGTGAAATAAGGAAAACGTTGATGCGTTCAAAAACCATGTTTTGGAAATATCTCAAACGGAATGGAAAAAATGCTTTGACAAATGGTTCGAACTCATGCAAAAGTGGAGAATATTTTGAAAAACAATAAAGCAATTCTCATAGACAAATAATTGTTTTTTATTATTAGGCTTAATACGTAAATAGTGACCCGCATATATCTATAAACTGAACACTAGGAATTTTGTTTTCTAGTAATAGTAAACGTGATAACATGTATGTCAAGCGTGAGCTAAAATTTCTTTTTCTAACTTTGGAAGTACATTATTGTGTTTTGTTATAAAATATAAACAGTTTTAATTATGAATTACTAAGTGTTATATAGAAACTTCTAAGATAAACCAAAACAACGGGCGAAGAATGTGTATTATATTGATGGAACGATGCTTGAGGCCAAGTAGATAAAAAAATTGGGTCAATACATAGAACGCATAGAGCGACTTGAAAAACTCTTGCCGGCGAAATTTATTGATAAAATTCATAATTAAAAACGAATTACTATTATTTTACTTTGCGAAGCTCCTTCATGGAGCAACAGTTGTATGTTTAGTGAGGATGTTGGTATTATGTTCAGTCCATTTTTATATACTTCTTTTGTTCTTGTTATGATTTGCCTTCAACTTTTTCAGTGTATGACAGAAGCATTCGTTAATAGAGGTATGTAAAAAATATGATACTGATGTTACATAAATAAATTACAAAAATATTAATTCTACTGTAGATGATTTATTAATGTTGATAGCGTGCGTTTTACTTTACACTCTACTTTACGAATTGCCAAAACGATTTCCGATCGCGAGTCAATTATCTAAAAGTGATAGATAAAAATAACATGATAAACTGATGAATATAACATTATTGCAGATATTCGTGCGTTTGCGGCCTGTTTTAACTTTAGAGATTGGAAATCGTTTTTACAACTATATGAATAAATATAACATTTTGTTATGTTACGATTGGTAAAGCCAACTAGGAAAGGCGGATTATGGTCTTCTATCTGTAAACATAAAACACATCTCTCCATGAGTTTAAATTCATGGGATTTGCTATAATTTTTGTGACTTCAAATAATATGATCTACTTGCTTATTGGGATTAATAAATCATTGTTATTTTTAAGGTTCCATATTAGAGTCATTCCTGTTCATATTGTATTTATTTTCTTTAAATTTGTATTAATTTCATATAACACTGAACATTAAACTAACTGAAGAAAACTATACCTACACTGTATGGCGTTTAAGAATGTGAAATTTTATTTTTACATTTAGAATGAAAACTATTTTTATTTACAAAACAACTTGTTCATACAATTAATGAATACATCACAAAATAATAACCTAATATCACCTATGAATTTTCATTTTGGATAACTCATTTTTTTATATCTACCTTTATATTTTCTATTTGACCCGACTCTGTAAACAGTATATATATATATATATCAAAACATGCCAAAATTAAAAGTAAGTCGTAAGATAAAGTAAGTTTCAAGGTGAAATAATTTAAAAACGCATACATTAAATATTCATAGTTATTTGTACTTAAATATTAGCTTTTAACACAAGATTAAAATTGGACGTAATTTTGAATCAGCTAATGCTAAATAAACCTAATTTTAACTGCATTAAAGCAATTTATGTCAGCAAATAATGATATGATATATGACGTAGTGTAATTTTTTTGAAGATAACTCAGATTTAAATGAAGAAATAATGGCGATTATAATATTTTCGTAAATTACCCATAAATGTTTAGATATAGGTAGTTTATTTAATCTAGAATGGAAATGTTTTGTCTAATATTCAGTTCAGTTAATTAAGTTTTTATCGTACTTAATTAATTTTATCACTGTGTTTATTGTGTATTAGCATTTGCATGATGTTGAGTTATGTTTCGTTGCTAAAATTAATTAAACGACATAAATTGGAAAGGAATGTTAGTTTCGATAAAGCGAAAATAGTACGGGATAAAAACTGTTTCGTACCTAATGCATCTATCCCGAAGGCCAAAAAGTCTCAAAATTTTCAATTAGTTTTTGAGTAATTTTTATTTATTTGTGATTCAATCTTTCACATAACATATATTCATGTGGCAATATATTTTGGAGATCTCTGAGACTACAACAGTGTGAGACTATCCATCTGTGCGTAGATATGCGTGTCATCAACTTAACGTTCCCTGGTTCTGGTATTGAAGGTATTGCAGGTTCCCTGGTTCCCGCGGTGGAAATTAATACATCTCACTTACTAATTCATTTCATTACTTCACTCATTCACTCTAATTCACCCATTCGATCTTTGTTCCCGACATGTTCAGACATGTCTCAGTTTGCACCACCCCACCCGCGCTTCGCCCGCCTTCGCCCGCCTTCGCCCGCGACGTATTTACAATCGCAGGTTAGGGACATGAAAATATATAATTACAACATGGTGGAGCTCGATGCTAAAAAGTTTGGGAAGCACTGACCTAAACGATGACGAATATTTTAGTAACCACATTCGAGTGTCACGATAGCGAAATTTGCCAGAGTACAGCGTTTTGCAGAACATCCCATAAGAGAGCCGACTTGATATTATATCTGTAGCAGTACATTATCTTGCTTGGACACCTTAATTTAAACATATTGTTGCTATATGGGTGCCACATCGGATGGTTGATTTGCTGAAAGATGAATGGATTTAAAGTTAATCGTTATACACACCAGAAATGTCTAATGTCGATCATCGTAATACCTTAAAAATTGTCATAAGCGATGGAATGTTTCTTACCCCACTAAACCAAACTCCCTCACCAGTTAACCGTGCTATGTCCAAGGTATTGCAGGTTCCCTTGACTGTAAAGCGAATGTTATAGCGTATATCTTATCTGCACCAGAATTCTAAAAGCATTCCATTCATTACCAGTTCCAGGCTGAAGAGGATGATAAATCCTAAAGCCTCCTTCAAAAAAACCCCAATTTCCCAACAATATACAATTCCAATAGGGAGTGGAGTTTTAGTGGGTAAAAATCCCCCACTGTTGGATGCAACGGGCATCCTTCGCCTTCTCCACGGAAGGTTTCTCCACTTCCTACGCAAACAAAAAAAAATGGAATGTTTATATCAATAGAATGTCCAAAGAATGTTTAATGTTTTAAATCTGTTCATGAACAACATAGCATGGCTTTGGTTGCCGCCAGTTTCAAACCACTGATGAAAAAGAATAGAATTATTCACTTTTTAATATATTAAAATGTCTCCATTTGTGGATATTATTAAGCACGTCAGTTAAATTGTAAATGTAAGTAGTTATTCGTATATTAGATATCCGTAAAAGATAAACGTATAAAAATAAAAAATAACATGTGTTGTCACATAAAAGATGAATAGATAAATACACATCACATAAAACATATATGTTATACATATTATTACTTTGTTTTTCCATAAACAACACAACTACATAATATAAGTGTAAACATGTTAGCCCATTATATCGCACCCCGGCAAGAACAGTAACATCACTCAAAAATGTATTTGTTTCAGATAAGTTTTTTTTAGCAGTAAATTCTATTATATTTTATAGAATAATATTATGGATCTGTAAATCAGTACTTGTTACCAGGTGAAAATAGGTGAGGTTTCTGGGTTATGTCATTTTTCTTGCTTCTCTAAAATCAGTTCCTTTTGTTGTTACGACTCAAGTAACACTTATGTCACTTTTCAAGTCTGAATTATAATTTTTTTTTACTTAATATGACTTTCGACTTTAGTTAAGGTCACTATTTGGAATAAAAAATGAAAGAAATGAAGTTTGAATTAACTGTTTTATTAGCTTACTTAATAATTAAATACAAAATATTAAATGAAAATAAAGTATGTAATTTGTAAACAATTTACATAAACATCGAATCATAAATGGGCATACTCAATGTGGGAATATGTTTTGCCGAGATAATGGATTCAATATCATCATCATCATCATCTAGCCCCTCTGCGTCCACTGTTGAACATAGGCCTCCCCTTCTTCTGCCCACCTTTCT
>WYDF02267708.1:0-18442 GCA_009867245.2 Adranes taylori
TTCTGGTAAAGAGTTTGTATATGTGTGAGAGAAGGCTAATAGGGCGGTAGTTGCCCAGGTCAGTGGTATCACCCTTCATATGAAGAACAAAAATAACAGCATTATGCCACCTGGTCGGAGTTGCCCCTGCAGAAGACATTCTGTGAACATTTTACTAAGGGCCCGCAGGACACATTTAACGTGAAGAAAAATTTATATGTTGTTCGCGTTCAAATTCGCTATATAATTTTCATACATGGAGTTTTAATATTTTCATTTCGTGCGTTTGGATAGATACTTTTTCTCTATTTTCTGGGAATTCTGCCAGGACAGATCTTCGAGCGTTTTCATTTCGAAGAAATTTTTAATGAGTCGTTGAGAGTTTTACTATTACGTTTGCAACTGTTAAAACCATAGCGCCTAACGCCTATTGGCTCTTGATTGTATATTTTAAGAGAAATTCTTCGTAAGCCAAACGATTTTCGTCTTTATGCTCTCGCTGACTGCTCTTACTAGATTTTAATTGTATATTTTCGTAGAATTTGAGCACAAAGCGATTTTCATAGTTATAAGTTGCAACGGATTAAAAGTGATTTTCCATTGGTTCTTAGCTCTACGTTTTCTAAGAACTTTAGCAGAAGGCGGAATCAATTCAACGTCTCTCGTGCTTTTGTTGACGTAGAGTAACTGCCGCTACGTACCATACGTCAGAAGCGTATCTTTGCCAAAAATTCGCATATAATATACCCACTTAATGCAATATCAAAGAGGTGCAACTCTGAGGTGGTTGTCTCTGTTATCAGCATATTCACGCATTTCGTAGCCCCAATTCATAATTAGAACGATCAGATCTATCGTGTTAAAGTCAAAATTAATTTAATAACTATTAAATAAAATATATGTTCAAATGTACATCAAAATTTAAAATCTAAGTAACTACGACACACCCTTTTACTTCTGCAGATTTTATTTTTTTATCTTTCGCTTTTGTTTTTTCTTTCTCGCATTTATATTTATAACCTTTCCTCATTAACCGCTTCTTTGATGGAACCAGGAGGAAGCCGATATCAACTGCCAAGCCAGTCAGAAGGATTTTTACCAACTCCGAGAAAAAAAATGCTTCTATCTTGACCCTTGACCCTTGATGACTATTCAGGTAAATCTTCGGCAACAGCAACTATGACTACCACGCATTCATCCTCATCACGCGAAATTGAACACAACAACGTATTTCACATCTTTGATCTACTCAATGGATAGACGTTATATCCATCACCTCCAATAAAAAACAAATATTTCGACAATTTAATCTAACCAGCATCAGATGTTTCGTATTCTCAGGATCGAACAACAATTATATCAAAAATTATCTAACGTAAAGATGGTAATCATCCTAACCATCTTGTGAATAATAATTAACTTCAATAACATTGTCAATCAATTCAAATTTGCGAATAGATCATACCAGGTATTATAAATACTCAGATTAATAAATCTTATTATCTTACATTGTTATTGCGTATATCGATTTGTGTACATTTAATAAAATAATCAAAAAACCGTGGTGGTTGTGCAAAGAGAATAATAACATAACCACGATTCTGCTTCGATAGATTGTAAATTCTGTAACAATACAAGCGCTAATAAACTATGTAGTCCTAAATAACTATGGGAAAAATGTTCCTATTCCTATATCCTCTGGCAAGTTTCTTTAAAAACGTTGAGTTCAATGGAGGAGTTTTATAAATATACTCTATTCATTGCATGTTTTACCATCTGATTCTGTACAGGATTCAGATCCTTGACTCAAGCGCTTTTCAGTGAATAATATAATGGGTCGGTCCATAGTACATCAGCAGTTTTTCTTCGAATAGGTGCCTATAATCCTCCATAGCGGCCAGAAAGGGAATAAGCTACATCAGTACATTTCTAAATATTAATGTATTAAAGATCTCGGACCCGTCCTTACGCTGTTCCGGCAATGATATTTTTACAAGAGGAAGGCCTTTTGTAAGAATTTTTAGCTTTTTAATTTTCTTTTCGTTCAATTAGGTAAATATCTTGGTCTTACTCTATTTAATTATAAATCGTTTACAATATCTTTTAAATACCGAGTAGCGAGTTATAACACTAGTCCTGCGAATCCTTCAAATAGTTGTACAAAATTCCTGCGTGATCTCAGTTGACTGATGACTTTTTCAACATTGGAATATTGAAATAACGGTTCCTCGTCGTGTTTTTCCTCATCGATCGTTGGCCCTGTGTATCCCTGTAGAGGGCATATGAATATCCATTTGTCTAAAATTCCCTACAGGACCGTGATCTTCCTGCCATCTTCAGCATTGATAACTTGAATTTTGGGCTTAAATTGACCAGACTGTTTTGAACAATTATTGTAATTCATGCCAGTTGGAGTAAAGGTTATGTCGGAAGAGTAGGGGCTTTAGATCTTGTAGCTTTGTTTAATTCCCTTCTTTATCAAAAAAGCTCTGGTTTCGCTGTTCATGTCACCAAATTTTTTTCTATTTTTTCATTTGTCTTTTGTAAATTATTTTAGTCGGGTCCTCCGTCATGGCCTCCGTTGATTCACTGGTACTTTTGCAAATTGAACAATAACCTTTCCCCACTCCCCAAATATTATTTGAGTTCGCCAGTGTAGACAAATGAGTGAATATGAAACTATACTTAAATTGATAGAACTGAATAATTAACCGGATCATAGCAGTTACAGATTACTCGAAGCTAAAATATTTACACTCAAATTGACATTACGTTATTAAATTTACTACTTCTCGCTATTAATTTAACTACATTGAAAATACTAAAAGGCATTATTCTGGTTATTAATAACATTAAATGTGAGCTTCAAAGACCACCTAATACGAGAACTAATTAATTATCTCATTTTAAACAAACAAATTTGACGCATAATATACAACATTATATACTTTTCTGCACATTTGGTAAACATTGTAATATGTTTATATATGTTGTTATGTCTGAATGCAATTTCGTTCCCATTTGCTTGGTACAAATGTCGCCTAGGATCTTGTCTGGCTAAATAAGTGTCCATTTATTATTTTACTTTCCGAGAGATGGCTGGCCGAGGCACAATCATATTACTGGAGGTCTCTATGGATTCGAGCGAGACATTCCTACATGAATTACATAAGAAAATCGTGTAAGACTATAACACATATGAACGTAATGGATCGTAAAGGCATGATAATAAAATTTATAACAAAGCACGATGCTCGTAACAGTAATGGTACTAAATAATATCAATTTAATATTATATATATGCATATATAATATGCCTATTATTTTAAATGATCCTTGCAATTTTAGATATATCCAAATCAGGAAAATGGTTATTTTTTGTATAATAATTTTGCAATCTTATTTAAATTGTTATGTATAGAAAATTCAAATACTAGTATTACATCATTGAATAGATGCTACGAAGTGTAAATATCTCAATTTCTGTAATATAACTAATACTTTATATAGGCTGTATTTCTAGCCTCGGCTTTTCGTATTTCAGACTTCGAAATGATAAAGGAGGCGGTGCCTGGTGCCCTCGACAGATGGTGTCACGTGATGCTCTCGAATATTTGGAAATAGATCTGGAATCACTAAAGGTGATAACACAATGCCAGACTCAAGGTCGGTATGGTCAAGGTCAAGGACAAGAGTATGCAGAAGAATATATGCTCGATTATTGGAGACCAGGTTTTAAAGGTTGGAGACGATGGAAAACTAGAGATGGAAAAGAGGTACTTATATATTTCAGTGTAAATTGTATTATTTATTAAGTACTGCAGTGCTCAAACAATTCTTAACAATCAATCAATTATCAATCATATTTTAATGTCGTCATATCACATTATATCATATTTATTGAAGAAATTGATATTTACAAGTCAAGAGAAAGAAGCACTAGAAATGTGCTCAAGTCACAAAAATAAATAAATAAGTCACTAGAAGCAGGTATTACAAAGCAAGAAAAACAGTACTAAAAAAAAATGAAATTAAATTTTGTTACAATAGACGTAAAACTCGTCGATTCAATATGGAGCACAGACTATCAATAATGTCTTTAATTTGTATATAAAGCTAAAAAAGCTATACGTGATTCGAAATAATTCGGTATTTGATAAATATTTGTTTGATACATGATTAATACAGTATAGAAAACACTTTTTTTCAAATTAACTTATATTTTGTTGAAGCAACAAAAATAACTCCTTGTGCTTAGTAGGATATTCATGTGTGCATGATGTGCATGTGGAAAATCATTAATAAAAATAATAAAATGTAAGGGATCTAAATTAGAGCCTTGAGGCACTACTTTATTTAATGTAAGTACTCTGAAGAAAGACCCAAACCAATTGGCAGCGCAACATGTGTGATGCCATAATAATGAAGTTTTTCCAATAAAATTCATGGTTCATATAATCAAAAGCTTTGGAGAGGACAACAAAAAAATTCTATTAGCTTCCTATCCAAATAACGACGTATTTCATCTGTGAAACACAATAGTGCAGTGTCAACATAGTTGAGACCTACTATCCGTTACAGATCCATATGCTAACGAAACTCCAACTCGCGACGCTTATAATGCGGGCTTTAGCGTTTGTAACAATAATGGCGCAAATAGATACTAATATAATTCGGTCTTCAGGAATCGTCTCGGGTGCCAGGTCCGTTTAAAGTGTGACCGCACTTCGAACTGATGTTGTTATTTCGGTCCCCAGAGGTTTTCTTAGGGCTCAAGTATACTCGGTGGACGATCATCATTCGTCAACACCAAAAGTCTTGGAAATCATGTTTAAGAGATACCACCTAGAGATACCAGAATGAAAAAATATTTCGAACACATACGTATCAACCACACATGTGTATAAAGCTATAAACCAAATAAATTAAAAACTAAATCAATTTATACTACAAAGAGGCTCGTACAAATTATTTTTCGCTAGTTATGGAACGAAAATATTTTTTTGGAACAAAAAAATTAGTTGTAGCTTACAAGGAACGAACAATTGAAGCTGGCCCTCGTATATGAAGGCTTTTGAATATGGATTTGATTTCTCTATTAAATTCCAAATATTCTAACATAGATAAATGTATAATGAAATAAAGTTCCGCATTTTCACAAACTTTAAGCCAATGTTTCCAAAAGATAGTAAATGAAAAATAATGCATGATCTCAAAGAGAAGTGTTCATATGTAAAATACTTAAGCATGTAAGAAAAGAAATATGTGTGTTGTAAACCTTTTCTAACCTCACTATACAATATGACACCCTTTGGAAAGTTTATACAAAAATAGTAGACATATCGTCCTTATCTAGAATGCGCTATTATTCAAAAGAACGCTATTACCTAATCTTTCTGATTACGGTTATTTAAAGTAAGTACGTGTACAATATGTTTTGTGTTATGACGGCTCATATATTTTGGATTATATATATTATTTATACCTAAATTTTAAATAACTTAAGTGCATTTTCAAACTCTTATTACAGTTTTTAAAAACTTTTTTACGGAATTATAATAAAATTAAATTTTTTTTATTTATTAACTATAATACACTTTAACTACAATATACGTTAACAACAGGAATATAACGCAAGGCATAGGTATATCCAAATTAATTTAAACATTTTAATATATTTAAAAATAATCAATTTAAATACTAAATCCGAGGCAAAGATTTAGAGTTATTTAAAATATAAAATCTACACAAACTTAATTAATTGCCGACTAGAGAATAAACTGAATAAGGCTAAAGTTATAAGCGCATCTCTACATGTTAATTAACTATAACCGTCAATCTTAATAGAAACGTCCGCGGTATAACTTCCCACCTACGCAACACAGCGTCGAGAACGGAAGCCGCCATGATATATAAATAGCAGCCACTTCGCTGATACCTTCTCGTTCGTTTTTAGTAATTAAGCAATTAGCGTAAGAGCATGTAGTGTATAGAGTTTAGTTTATTAGAATATATCGAGCAGCCATCTTACTTTTGAGGCGTTGATTTAAATTAGTTAGTAAATATTAATTAATTATAAATGGGAATTAAAGTACAAATCATTATTGTTAATCATGCATAATGAGTTTTATAAGTACAGTGTAATAAATAAGAAATAATTTAACAAGTAAAGCGATTTGCTTAGACTTGGCAATCAAATCCTAAATCATATGAAATTTTAAATATCTTGGCAAATTATGAAAGATGTTTAATTATCATTATATAAAGTTGTAAGTAAGAAAATAAAATAAGTCAAGTGAAACAAAATCAAAAATATTTAACTTGTAAAATAATTTTCGAAGTAATAAAAATTTTTTGAAAGAAAGTCCACTGGCTTGAGACCTTAATTCTAAAGGCAATCTAAGCGGGCCGCGCAAACAGGTATAAATATCTTAATAAGACACTACAGACCTGAGAACAACAAATATTGTTATTTCCCAATAGCAAAACTTTATATATTATTATACCTACTTGTGGGGCCCACTCAGGTCGTCTTAAACCCTAATGACGCGATTCCCAATCATATGCAGCGAATAGCGATGCCAAAACTAACTAGAAAACTGCTTTGATAAAAAGTACTTTGATAAAAAGTTACAAAGGTGTTTTGATAGTAAACATTACCTGATCATTGACACAATTGACCCCTTTTAAGGCATTACATACATTGTGACAAAAAAGTGATTCGCATTGCTCATTTGGCAAAAAGCCAATGTAAAATAATCTTCTGCTACAAGACGGCAGCACTACGTATAGTTTTTATGTGTGACATAACTGCGATCTATCAACTAGGTTGTTTATACGTTGCTAGTTTCGGAAGATACTTACAAACGTCGCTTGCGATTTATACATTGAGTAAAACTATTGAACAAAGAAGTGTGGCTGAAATTTTATATGAGGAATCATTGAAATTGTTTGGAATCAATTTTAACCAACGCATAAGAGGCCGACAAAGTATTTACAGAAAACTTCAATAAAGTAAAAGAAATCGTAATAGATAATTGGCATGCAAGTTTGCAAAAGAAGGTCCTAGAGTCTGGACTTCTATGAGAGGGTAGTTTGACATAAATCGAGCATTCGACAGATGGCGTTAAGTCACAACGAACGCCATACTGATTTCGATATCTGCCATCCAACACATGATGCCTGTCAAAATTTGAAGCAAAAAGCATAATTAGTTCTTACAGCAGTTATAATATGGCAAAAATCGAATATCGTTCAGTGATTAATTTCCTCCACAAGAAAGGGAGAAACAATGCAAAAATAAAAGCCGAACTGGATTCTGTTTATGGGTAGTCTGCACCGTTGCTAGCAATAGTTAAATTTTCGAAAGCTGAATTTGTTCGCGGTCATATGAGTGTTTTTGATAACGACCACCCAAGGCACTCACATATCGTCACTACACCAAAAATCCATGGTGTGATGATGTGTCGATGTGTCACATCATCACATGTGATGAGATGTGATGATGTGTCAACAAAGTCCATGATATGATTATGGCAATGGATAGAATCAAATTCCATGACCTAGCAGAGGCTCTCATCATGTCAACTGAGTGTGTACACACTGAGAGCCATCATACACAAATATTTGGATATGAAAAAGCTATCCGCATAAAGAGTGCCGCACAAATTGTGAGTTATATTGACCAAAAACGCACACGTGTAACGGATTTGAAGAAGCTTTTGGCGAAGATAAAACATGATCAGAAGAATTTTTTTCGTTGACACGTCACTGTTGATGAAACGTGAGTCCATTACTAATTATTACATGCCAGAGACGAAGGCACAGTCAGAGCAGTGGAGAAAAAGTGGCGAAGGCCGACCGAAGAAGACTAACACAACCTGATCGGCTAGTAAGATGATGGCGACTCTTTTTTGGGTTAAGAAATGCATTATTCTTATTGCTTATTTGGTAAAGGGCAAAACCATAATTGGTGATTACTACGCAGCATTATTGGAGTGTTTTGACTTGAATCGCAAGAAGAACCACATGATTTGACTTGCAAAAAATTTTTTTTCCATCATAATAATGCACCCGCTATCGTGCAGGCAAAATTAACCAATTAGGCTACGAATTGGTTAATTTTGCACCAATTCGTGCATTCTACATCAAGCATCATCAAGCATCTACAGTATTCACGAGATCCAGCCACTTGCGACTTCTTTCTGTTCCCAAACCTAAAAAATTTGCGGACGCCGTTTTGTCACAAACGATGAAGTGATGACCGAAACTTTCCAGTAGTTAGAAGAGCTCGAGCAAAATTACTTTTTGGAAAGGATGAAGAAATCGTCATGAAAAGTGTATTGTCCTAAAAACGGACTATGTTCAAAAATAAATGCTAAAAACAAAAATCAATAGATATCAATAGATACCGCCACCTTTTCTGGCTGTAACCAGGATTTGCGGTTTTTTGGTCTATATGCAAAAACTAAGATTCCGATTACTGTTCTATTTTCTTCTTCCGAGAATGTGCAGATTTTATATCTACGACACAATTAATATTGCGGTCGCTTTTCCAGAATTTATAGAGATATTAACTAGATTTTTATATATAAAATGCTTCAAGATCATAGAAAAATTATTTACAATTTTTATCCAATTCTTAGACGTCTTCTGTGTAACTTTAAATTCAAAACCAAGAAATGAACAATCGAATTCTAATCCCCGGTAAATTAATTAAATATATAAATAATTCAATACATACGTGGAAACTAAACCCATCAAAGGTGTATATTAATACAATTTGTTCTTACATGATTATAGCTTTAGCTTCTATAGATGACATCACATGATTAACGAAAAAATAGTATTTTCTGGAAATGCAATAATTCTTGTGTAATGTGAATATTATGTAAACAATTATAGCACAGAACGTAACAAAAACAAGTAAAGAGAAACATAAAAGCACAACAAACAAACAAGGTATACAATATTTCAATAACATTATTTGCAGGTTCAATTCAATTATTATGACAAAGCATCACAAAGTTATATATTATGCGTAGACTATTGGTGATTTTTCCGACTTTACGGCTGAGCAGATACATGGAAATGCTACTATTCACTCGTAACGATATCAGAAATTCATTTTCCACGAGAAAGCTTCCAGCAAGTATAACGAGTACTGTTAATCATAGGCGTACAAGGAAATTGAATCGATTAATCAAGAAACCGAACAAGTCACTGCAACCTAATTTTATAGGTAGTAAAAAAATACTGGCAATTTGTATATTTCAGGTGACACCTGAAATATTTCCTTAATTTGCCTTATTATTATATTTTTTAATTTCTACCTAACTGTCTCATTATAATTAAATTAAATTGTTGACTTTTTTGTATTTCTTTGTCAAATATTGGACCTTCGTATACTAGGTTTAAAGGTAAAACCAGTGGTAGCAACTTATTTTGCAAATGAAATGTGTATTCATTAGTAAAACACTATATGAAAGAAAGGTCGAGCGTTTACGCAACATTTTTGTTATGAGCAATATTCAAATTTTGGAAAATGAGATACTAAAAAGTGCTGCTTTTAAGTCCGTGGAATTTGTCGCGATTGAGTATCTGTGGATATTGCGTCTGTCTTGTAATAGAAGCTCCCTCCACCAGTTATTAAAAGCAGTTTAAAAAGTTTTTAAAGATATCTTCAAGCTTCACCATACTAATAAAAAATTTTTATGGGCGTTGCAAATTAATTCAGAGGTTTCCATTCGATGATAAAACCTATCCTTTTTCCTTAATAATTTTTTATCATTTTAGCAAAAACGGTGACATATAATGGTGAATATTCCAAAATCCTCAAGTTCCTGGTATAAAATTATCATAAGGTGGTTCGCGGTCTTACCGTGCCATAGCTGTTTGAAAAATTCGTGGACGTGATCGCCCCATCTTTCATACACTGGCGGTCCTACGTTTTGTTATATCTTGCATAAAACAAAAGTTGAATCTTTTAGTTTCGACTAAGTCGTCTATTAAATTCAATTAGGACAATAGTGTTTAGGGTAAACTAAACAACATTAGTCTAACCCATGAATCTCTCGCGTACCCATGAATCCCATGCATACCCATGAATCCGGTCCCCGTATTTGTTGCCTACTGCGTGGACAGCAGCACTGTTCGGTTTGGCATGGCCCCTCTTGACTCTCTTTTCGGTTAATTTCTAAAAGAGTAGTCGCACGCCAGTCTGCCTTGGTCTTATGAATTTGTCAGCTTTGGCGCGGTCTGTTGCCGTTCTTGACTTAATTTTTCCCCACTATCGCTTTCGAGTAACTTTTTTTTCGTCTCCGCTTCGCATAAAATTGAGGTCCCTGGATCTATCATTTGGGTCCAGGGACTAAAATTTTATTTTTTCAACTTTCAAAGGAACGTAAATATTTAATACAGTACAATTGGTCTCAAGTAAATGGATCGCAAAATTTACAAAACAAAAAACACCTAGTAAAAAATTTAAAAAAAAACTTGTATATAAAAAATTGTTCCTTATGACGCCCCGATTGCTTTGCGAATTAACGGATTGCAATAATTTCAATACAAGAGACGTACTAAGGTGAAATATCTTTTGTATACCTATTCGTATTACATACGTAGATATATGGAAGACAAAAAGGCGTACGTTAATACAATCCTTAACCACTTTTTTTTCTATATATTTTTAAAGGTAGGAGCAAGACTCATTTAGGCCTTTGAGTGCAATTTTTCGTAGTGTAGAAAGTTCAATATGCTTTTGTTTAGACTTTTTGTGTAAAATGCAAAGAGTTGCCTGAAACGATATATTTTTCGTACAAGAATACGTAGCGGAGGAACATTCTGCATGTAGTTGAATGTTAAACCTATAGAATGCTCTCTTTTCTCTAAACCAATAAAATCCTCTCTCCATTTAATTCATATTGGGTGATTGATTCTCTCACACTCGGAGCACGCATCTAGCTGTGAACATCCAAAATGAAGGTCAAAGTAATCCTTAATACCATTATAGTAAAACAATTGTTTTATCTGGGATTTTTTTTTGAAAAATTTTGTACATTGTTTTTATGTTTAAATTGGGCGATACATAGTAATAGTCCCTGAAAGCATAGCGTGCTTGTTTAAGTGATATGAGCCGATGTGATCTTTGCTGTTTTTAATTTCATACCCAGAAATAGGTCTTTGATTCATTTGCTTCGCCCTTTTGTCTATTGGTAATTCTCCTAAATGGTGGACGGTTTACAATCTAAAAAGGGCTTACTTTTAATGTCGTATATAACATACTGGCACCTTGTTTCACTATCACTGACAAAAGATTTACAACTGCTGTTTTTAGGTTTTTATTTATTAGGATCTTGTTCTTGTTCATTTTTGCTTTAGCCCTTTAGCTTCTAGTATTCCATAAATAAATAGTTCGCTTTTGGTGTTCAAATTAAGTAATTGGGATAAATCTAGAATTCTGTAGTTTTCGCTTATGTTGTCAAAATATTTGAATTGGCAATTACAGGACCCATATACTTCTCTGAACGGAACCAAATTTCCCTTGTAATTTTCATGTTCTAATACGTTCTCTCGACTTCTCTTGATTTTTTGAGGTTAGCTTTTCATTTTCCTTCTAACCACTTTTACTATGACAGGCCCGCCATTGTCAGATTGAGCAATTATCTTCATTTTAAAAAAACATTTATTTATTAAGTAATTATATATTGCAGTGTAGAAAAATATATACGGGATTAATTAAATATACACAGCTAGTTGGAAACCGTAATAAGTAATAGGCTAGAAAGAAAAAAAAATTTATATTGTTTAGGCAATCTTAAATCTTAAAACTCTCTTAAAAGTCCCGATTTACATAGGAGAAATATTTCAGTTTTTACAGGAGTTTGGCTAGAGCGGAAATAAGCTAAATTCCATTGGAGGAATTTCTAGGTTAGTCACTTGATTCTCTAGTTGGAAGATAGTTAAAACCAGTATCTTGCGTAACCAGTAACCAGTATATGATATAAGAAATCAATATATAAGCTCCTTATAATGCCAATTAAATTCAAATGTATGTCGAAAATGCAGTTATTAGACATCAATTAAGCAATCAACTTAGTCTATCGCTTCGTGAAAAAGAATTTGGTAATTAACCTTGACATTCAACTCTCCTCCAATGGAATTTAATTTATTTCCGCTCTAGCCAAACTCGTCTAAAAACTAGATTATTTCTCCTATGTAAATCAATATTTAAAGTTTAGTTTTTCTCTCTAACTTAATGTTAATTACGGTTTCTAACTAGCTGTGGATATTTAATTAGTCCCTTATATATTTTTGCTATGCGGCAATATTCTGTCAATAACAATACCTAACAAATTCTCAATTTACAGAAGGAACAAAACATAACCTCAATTACTAGTTATCATCTGTCAAATCGATGTAGTTTTGCGAATCAGTTTTGCAAAGCTTAGTAAAGAGACCAAATAAGTCAATGATGTGTTCAGTTTCATGATAAAATTGCAAGTTATACTACTGTGAACTGCTCGACCTCTTTCTTTCATAATAATCACGTCCATCCTGCTTAAAAGACCAAAAAATTGCCATTAATTCAAAATGTTCAAAATCATGACTGGTTCTGTTTACTCATTAATTCGTGTCATATTATTATCTAATCATTAGACGCAATGTTTAATCTGTGTAAAAGTACTGTGGCAGGTGTAACTTAAATTTCTGTTATATTTAACTTTCTTCTTAATATTGATTTGAGCTTTCGACTTTCAGAGTCGTAAGTCTTCGAGATGGGGCGACTGTTACGGGTAAAAAATAGTCATTCTGCTGAACATGGGTTTATAAACTAAAGCCTACTTACAATCTTAATTTAGTAGGAGCAAAAGATAATGTCATAAATAAATAAATAAATTATAGAAATTCCTAAAATATTTAATATCCCTCCCATAATTCATTTCATTCTAGATTGTGGAGAAGCGACCGGAAAATTGAAAAAAAAATTACTGAAAAGCAAACTACCATTTTGAGAATTAGGCAAACGTACAATTGTCTCTATGAGTATAATATTTTTATATTATGTGTAAAGAATGGGACCGTCAGATCCCAGTTGGCATACTTAAACTTGCCTTTCAGTATGTAACAGACATTCATAACTGTACAAACTTGCAATAGTTAAGATGCCTAATGTCTTACTCTCCTTATATTTCAAACTGACAATTGTTTTTTCTGTTATGTTTGATATAGCGAAAATTGTATTTTTGAAATACATGGACCCCAACCCTGCAGGCGTAGAAAACTAGACTTTGTACAAGCGTAAACAATTTTTCCTCAGTGTTTCCTGAGATACGAAACATGGTTCTTTTAAATATGTATCTACAAAATAAATAAGTATTGGTTTTATCCATTTATTTAAATGTACATAAGGGAATAAATGCATGGCTGAGTGTCAAAGTTAGGACGCGGTTAGGATATTTTAGGAAGTCAGGATATTTTAATATTTAATTTTTCGCAAATATGTATGTTTAATGCCAATACTACGATTATTACTATTACTCACATTAATAGTTAATAACAATTACAATGCAATTAACGCTGGTCGTGATAAATCAATGTCACTTAATCGCCATTGTCACTTAATCGCCATTGTCACTTAATCGCCATTGTCACAAATCAATGGCAGTTGCAGTTTTCTTATCAGTTATTGAAAGTTCTTTATTTGTTTTTAATCGTAAGCATACTCCGCTTCTAATCAGTGATTGAAAGTTCTTTATTCTTTTAATCGTAAGCATTCTCTGCTTCTTCATGGTAAACCTTCAGCTGTTTCAAAAATCCCTCCTTTTCCTCACTAGTAGCAACTTTTATTTGCATTACAATTTTGACACATTGCGAGCAGGCATTTTTTTTTAATTTTTACTGAGTGAAGTAAATCAGTGAACTTACGATATGATATGGATTTTGAACTTTCATCCAGAGATAGGTTGTACCCTTCGTAAAGTGCTGCAATGGTGAAGTGTGGGCCAACAACTGTTTTCCACAATCTCCTCTGGAATAGTGGCTCTCGTAAGCTGGAATATTAGACAGAAATTCTTGCTCTTTGTTTAGCAATGTTTATCTAAGTACATGCGCTGAAATATGACTCCATTTATTACAATTATTTTTATATAAACAATTGATGTCTCAGACTTAGGGAGGACTATAACAGATTTCATATCAATTATTTACCTGTCATTTACATAATTCGTTACACCTTAGATTATATTATATAAATTGACTGATTACTTTATTAAATTTGAAATTTTTGTTAGCATTTAAACGTTGCGTTTCATTTTAACCACGCTGCTGATTTAGGCTCCATAATAATTAGACTACCCTCTAGTTACGAGCCGCAAAAGTGTAAATAAATACTACCCTTTTGTACAATGAGTATATATAAATATAAGCAAACAAACATGGATTCATATTATGGTATTATTACTTGGATTACCTTGTATTTGGATGGAACGTCTCAAAAGGAAATTTCCATTTCCTTTGGCCACTAAATTTCTTTGAAATGAATGATAGAATGTGGTAAAAATGAAGAACCACAAGGTTCTATTCACGCCCCTACTCTACTCATTATTTTTGCCAATGATGGGAATTTTTTATATCTAGTCTCCATGAACGTGTGTTATAGCATATGATGGCGATTCTAACTTTATTATTGGAAAATGGGATTTCCCATTGGCTGCTTCTTATTTATTATTAAATTCTATCGTGGTCTAGTTGCAACTGAAGGTAAATAAAGGAGAAACAAGCTATGTGGCTTTTAAAAGGGATCGTGATCATTCACATCATCTACATTGTCATTTACAGTAGTTATAGTTTAAGAAAATGCGATTTTACCGGGCTCTTGGACATATATGTGAACCACAATATCAGATGATATTCTCATAACAATGTTTTGTGTGCAAAATTGAGCAGGCTCAATTTCTACTTACTGAATGTTACCTCGCTTTACTGTACTTCCAATACTCTCAACATGCTTTACTTTGCTAATTTCTATTCTGTTTTGGGGAACTACAGCACAATGTTAATCTGCTTGGGTATTGACTCGTCCAAACAAAGAGCAATACGTCGTATTTTTTCTTTGAATGGCAGAGAGTGCTACAGATCTATTTTTAGGGCCAAGAAAATGTTAGCACTTCGTAGTGCATAGATATTTAATGACCTGTAGATTTCAAAATGTTTCATCATCTAGCACTAGAACTAAGTGAGCTTCTTATCAATACTTTACTAGAATTAATTAAACCTTATTGTTCTATCCACAGTATAACTTCTCCTTATATGAAAGCCAAATTTTTTAAAACGGTTGTAAACTGTTTAATGCTCTTTCTGGTCATATTAATGGTTAAAAAAATGATTATAAATTGCAAATTTTATTATTAGTAATTAGCTAGTAGGAATTAGGTATGTCAAATCTCATAATATCAATTTCCGTATACTATTACAATATTCCATACCAAGTGAATTATGAGCGCATTTATTCGGAAATGTACCTTGTGCCTTTTATATTACTGAAATTCTAATTTCTAGTGTGTTGTATTTATTGATTTATTGTCCACATGATATTTTTATTTAGTGTATAAACTGTTTTAACTAACTTGAACTTATATATTGCATGTTATTATCTGTTAATATATACAATTTGTTTTAATAAAGCTATGTATCTATTTCAAACAAAAAAAACCACCTTGAATCAACGACGCTCATGGTATTGCTATATAACTCATAGTTACATGATATTATTCTTCGATAACTTGCAAAAGGTGCACAATTGACTAGAATTTTCTCTGCTTTCTTGCATAAATGCTTTTCTCTACGATCATATCTCTACGCTCAAAATAAAATTATTAACATAAAAAGATTGATTCATTATTCATTATGCTTAGTGATTTAGTAATAAATTACTACTTTTTCAACATTTATATTTTCGAAAATACGTAGATCTAAAATATTCTGCAATGTATGACATATCAACTTAAAATTGTGCATATTAAAATTCCGATCATATTGTCACATACAAAATGTACGCGAAGTATTAAATTTTATGTTTTGTATACATTATTATATTATTTTTGTCCACTCATTATTATTTGATTATTATTTTGTATACTGATTCTTTATTATTTCATTATTATTGGTTGTAAATTGCATGAACTTAAAAAAGATACATAAATATGCACTTTTGCCTTATTTTAAAGAATATTCTGAACATTATTTGAAGCCAAGATACCAATTAATTCTTAACACATTATTATTTAATCATTAGGCAAAAAGTTTCTTCTGTTTCAAAAGTACTTTGACAGGTGTAACTTAAACTACTGTTGTATTTCACTTCCTTCTAAGTATTAACTTTGACTTATTGGTATTGGTTTTTAACTTGCAGGGTCGAAAGTTGTCGAGATAGGGGGCGAGTGTTACGAGTAAAAAATGCAGTCATTCTACTGAACGTAGGTTTATAAATAAATACCACCTTATTTCCGTAGGTTCAAGAAATTACCGTCGCACAAAATTCATACGGAACAATTATCATGAGATGCAAATTAGTCTGCGACAATTCCCGTTTTTTCGCTAATACGGATGCACTACAAACTAAGTCAATAGAGTTAGCTAGTTTCGCCTTCAATTCTTAAAACGTATGGAGATCATACTTTAATTGGCCAGGAATTTGATTGGTCCACCAAGTTATTAGGAAATTAGGCTAACTTTTTAGGAAGTTCTAGAAAGGTTTTGCAGATTCTTAGTGGCAATGACGTCACGTTCACAGAATAACACCAAGTCGAGTGTAGAAAAACTGCACACAAGTTCACACAGATCACAGTTGAAAAATGATTTTAGTACAGTACTAAAGAATGTTATGGCCTGTCGTAAGTGCAGTTCAGTATAGCTACAGTATTGGCTCGGCGAATAGTTATTTTAAAGTGTATTAGTTGAATTTATTCCCACCTATTGTTACTAATAGTAAATAAAATTGTAATTAATTCCAAATCAAATCACTTCGTGACAAAGTCAAGGTAAAGTATTTTATAACAAATAATTAATTCTTCTGCATTGAATTCCTACATAAATTCTTTGTGCAAAAAACAAATTAATTTAAAATAATTGCGGACTTTTTATATGGGGTGTATTTACAAAGAAACTGAAAATGCGTAGGATAAATTTTTAATATATTTTTTAATTATTTGTAAAATTATTCGATGAGTTAGTAAGGTCGATAAATTTGTAGTTAGTAAGGATTAGCAGTACCATTTTACTTATGTCCGTTAAAGTAAGATAAAATCAGAGAGTTAAAGTTAGCAATCGCAAGTAGTGTGTTTTATTTTAAACAGTATGAGATTTCAAGGATTATTAAAATTATTCCGTAGGAGCAAAACAAAATGAAAATGGCATTTGTACTAGGTATAGTACTAACAATATTAAGAGCAAAAGTGTATGATAATTTAAGTACAGCTTTGTTCCCCATTACAATTTATCTCTTTTGCTAGTCACGAAAGGCAACCGACATATAGCTAAATTTCACCGTCAAAATATATTGTCACACCCCATAAATTAGGGTAGTGACTAGGGGTTTTGCTCCAAGATAGTAAAGAGGAACATATTTAAATTTAAACTAGGATTCGGGAAAATATATATTAAAGATTATTTGTAAATAGTTAGATATTATTAAACATGAAGTTAGTTTTGTAAAACATAGTTAAAATTGTTTACATAGTAACATAGTTACAGTTAAAACATCGTAGTAATTAAACGGTTGAAGAGTAAGAAGTACAACAGCAATTTGGTTAAACATAATTCATTCTGATAATAGATACTAAACCAGTGACGGCAGGTGCATAAGTGCACATGTGCACGCAAATAAATAAAGGTGCACCCATATAAATTAAAAAACAAATAAAGAAATAATTATTAATTTAAAATGTTTTAAATTTTCATATTGTCTTTTGCTATTAGAACTCCAGCTACGTAGCAGACTGGCGAGGGTATAATAAAACGCTACACATATATTGTTATGTGTACTGGCTCTGCTAGCACGAAAAATGTGTGCACTTCTCTTTAAATGCAAAATCGGAAGTATTACAATGGCCTCGCCTGATTGGTCTATAATAACAAGCAAATTTATATGGAGAGAAGTGCACAATTTATTTGTGAGCGCTCTATGCCTGCGGGCTGTGTGCTCATAGAGTTTCGTATTAATATTCTCCTTACACACTTCTCTTTATATACGTTATTAATATACTCATAATAAAAAAATAGTTATCATAAATAATAATAAATCGGAGTATGTCTATTTCGGAGACTATTTAGGACACTATTTTTTTAAATTAATATTCTGAAGAAATTTAAATAAAGTATTATTAAACTAACTTATAATGAATTCAGTTCAAAATATTGTAAATAAAAATTTATCTTATAATTTTTTTAATATTTTAAATTAAAT
>WYDF02267719.1:0-18440 GCA_009867245.2 Adranes taylori
TGCTCTCTCCGCGGTGCCTCGGCCTGGGGTGGGCGCGGGGGGCGCGGGTGCGGGGGGGGGGGGGGCGGGGGGGGGCCGGAATATCCTGGTTTCTGTCACCTAACGATAGGTGCTATCGCATATTTTAAGCCTTCAATCCCATAACTTCTTCCAGGTTTGACATGAATACTAAAACGTAAAACAATTAATATAGCAGTTTTGTACAAGACAAAAGAGATTGGAGAACAGAAAACCAGGGGAAGCAGATGCTAGGGATTTACATTGAGATATTGAGATAGTTGCAAGTAAATACAAAGCAGGACAAAAACACTTGCCGTATTAAAGATGATTTCTGCTCCATATAGATAATGGAAATGTCATGTGAGTAATCGCAACAATGAAAATTGATTCTTCTGGTCATATGATATAAATCTGGAGTTCAATAGCAAATGACTTATGTGCCATATAACCCGTTTGAGGACATATCTACGAACAACGTGGATCTAAGAGAGGTTTGGCTGGTTGCAAAGAAAATCTTTTAATTGATCTTGCGTCATTCAATACGCAATTCAAAACAAGCACAACTTGTCCATGGCGCTGAATCGATTACAAGAAAACATTTGACACCATTCCACAATCCGTCACTTTAATACCCATTGTCCGAAGCAGGTCCCAGACTTTTGTGTGTATTAGGCGTCCGAGTCATTCGAATAGTTTGTGAGAGGTCAACTTCGGCCAACATATGTTATGCCCAATGTTCCCGTTGATTGTCGGTAAACTAGCACGAATAAAAATGGTTTTTTTTTCTACTAGTAACTGATAGCTAGAAATAGGCGTTAGATTTTGTATAACATTTGATTAATTAATATATTTTTATTATCATCATTAATTATCGTAAACATTGTTTAAACATATAGTTTATAATATTTAATTTAATTTTTATGTGAAGTCAACAAGCAATATTAAAATTTATTAAGTATACGTTGATGCAAGTCATTGTATGCAAGTACTATAATCATATTTCCGCTTGCAATGTATATGAATATATAATATGTCTGTGAGTGTGTTAACAAGTATAATTAACATATGTTTTACTTTAATAAGGACGTGTTTATATAAAAATTATAAATATGCAATAAGAACTGGTATTTCCTTTAAAAATTATTTTCTCTTATAATGGCAAGTATTTTGTTAGCTAATGAAGATATTATCGAACTAATTTTTTAGTTCGATTAAAATTTTCATTAAAATCATAAAACTTTCTGTTTGCTTTTCATATTTCAATTTAGTAAATTGTATCATTCTCGTTGCGCACAGCTGAAGTTTTCTCTACAAGACATGATAGTATAATGGTAAATTTAATTAATACATAAAAATATTATTATTGTTTTCGTAAGTATTGAATTATAATTGAATTATAATTTAATTTTCTTTATACTAAGCTTCCTTTTACTAATATTAAAATATATTATACAACTAAACCATATATATGTTACGGCTAAATTAATTAATCAGTTATTATTAATACTAAACTAATAAAAATATTAATTTTAAAGATTTTATTACATAAACCGGTAATTATTAATAATTCACACTCATCTTCGGTAAATGTAATAATACGAAAAATACAAACTGGCTTTGCTAATATGTGTACGTATGCGCAAAACATCCGGTTGAGTCTTTGTTAACTATGTAGTAGATAAAATAGTTAATAATTATTTAGAGCAAGAACATTTAATTGATAATGCATATGAAAAAATTCGTGTTCCTAATTGTCACCTCAATTTTCATATTCTAGAAATCATAAAACAAAAGTTTGCTTCTTTAGTTTTGAGTGTAGCCTCATAATTAGTTTATTAAATTCTATTAGCACAAAGGTTATTTAATTACCACGATAGTTGTGTACCCTATAAATCACCTACCGATGAATGTTCCAGTCCCCAGATTGGCCTAGGCACGGACATATTTCGTGTCCGTGCCTTAAACTTTTGAAATCGCTTATGCACGAATTTGCCCATAAATCGAGAGTCACTTAGTTTTTTATTACTCAAAATTAATTGGGTATATTTATTGTTCATATTAGCAAACTTGAGATCCTATAGTCTTACATAAGTTCTCCAAATTGCATTTTTTAACTTTCATAAAAACCGAGATGTTTTAGGTTGGATAATTTGTTTCAGGGTTTTTAAATTTTTTACTGCGATGTCTTAGCGTCTGATTTTTTCGCAATAAAATGTTCTTTACGAACCCCTCTTTGAATTACGTATAAATGGAAACGGACTAAGGTAAAATAGATAAAATTGTGAAAAGCTGAATCCTATATTTTGAATCTCTAACCAGAGGACGAAGCGTGACGGTATTTCTTTTATTTTTCCTGACTAACTATTTCTTCGTAGCTCTTCAGCACGCAGCGTCTTAATAGTCGGGGGATACTAGCTGGGCTATTCACCTGTACGCCTGAGAATCTATATCGCAAGATTTAAGGAAAATGTATAGAACTTTTCTTTTGGCAAGAGTATGTATTAAAAAGTTTAAGGAAAGTGAATTTATTTAACAACTTCTTTTTGGTGCAATATGAACGATTTGTGTGTGATAAACTTATCACCATTGATGGGTTTTGCACAAAAGGGGTGTATGATAAGGATAGTTGAGAATTGAAAAACCGTGACAAGTTCAGACTATTTCAACCAGATTTCCACCATGGCGTCTCCCAAATGACTTGACTCTTGGAACTGCCGCCCGTCATTCAATCGGAAATCGGTGGCTGACTGATCAGAAATGAGTGGCTAAATGAGTGTCATAAACATCTAAATTTCTCCAATAGCTCCTACTGTTTCAAGCTCTACTGACTAATACCCATTCGTGGTGAAGTGGGGTTGTATTCTTATAACACGCAAAGAACATCATTGTTCTAAAGTTCTATTTATGCGACAACAATTAACCACCACAGAAACGTAAATATGTTATAAATTAGCTATTATTTTGCGTTTGGTTGCAAATGGTTTATCTGTAAATATTGTCTGACAAAGTTACAGAAATATAAAAACTACATTAAAATAGCTCATAGAGAGAAAAGTTGTATATACTTATACATAATTTTTGTTATGTTTTATGGCATGGTTTTATTGTTATTAATATTTATGTGTTGATGGTCCGGACAGGCAACTTGTAAAATGCAATGTAATAAAAAAAGTCAATACGAATAAATGACGCGCACCGCCCCGTTTAGGAAGTTCATAAAAACATGCGATGCACATAGTAGACTACTATATTTTTTACGATAAAACCTCTTCAATAAAATTATAAATGCTCTCGCTAATGTTTTTAAAACATGTTCCGTAACTATTAATAGCTATTTGAAATGTTCGTCATCGACTAGAATATTGTACTTTTCAATTAAAATAGTTACACCAATGGAAAGTAGGGAAAGGGAGATGTTTTAAACATATTTTTTTCTACATCAAGATTATGTACAGGGAATATTTCTTTTTAATATATCTAGGATAGGCCATCTTCTTGTGAAAATAACTTATATATTGTCACTTTTGTTTCTGTGATATGGAATTGTGTGAGCCCTAACTGGATAAATAAATTCTGCTTCCAATTAAAACCCATCAAATTAAACCGAAATCTTAGAGAAACAATTTGTTTAGGGCGTAGTCAGAATTGATACATTTTTATTTGGACGTTTTAGAATATACATTCACAATTACACTTTATAACTAAACAATAATTCTTAGAACCCTTACTTGAATAAAGTCAAAGAATCAATCTTACTGAAGCAAATACGGTTCATGAATTAAATAAATACACGCATCAAGATTTTAAACACTGTATTGATCTACAAGATAAATTAATATACATACTAAAATTATTAAAGTGATTTAATAAGCTTTGCCAAATAATAAACACGTTCTGGTTATAATTTATTTAAAACACAAATCTATTCATAATAAAATAATTCGCTCTTGTATAAATTCAAGCATCAAAATTCAAATGACTAAAAATAAACATCAACTTTATTAAACAGTGCATAATCAGTGAAAGAACATAGCGATTATAATCTACTTACTACGTTCCATTAAGATTCATAATTATTTAGCTTTATATTAGATGACAATTTGTTACATTACTTATTCAAGAGAAATCAAAAGAATTTAAGGTTTTTGAATGTATAAATCATTTGTTTCATAATAAAAGAAAGTTACTACGCACATTTTGTACTTTAGCGATAATTCACAAAAAAACATGAACGAATAAAATAATCGGACTTATAAAATCCTGGCGATATGTCTACTAAATTTTGTCTTTTTATTTTCGGTCGATCGTGACGCCCTCTCGCGAACGAAAGTTCGCGAAGAATGGTTTTTGTGTCTCACTCCTGTTCATTTAAAAGTCTATTATATACTTAAAATTATTTTTCAATTATCTCTCAGAAGTAAAAACATATTCACGTCGAAACTACTTTTTTTTCTCTTTGTCACCAATTTGTTCCTCGTCACAGTAAGTGTTTCTCCCCTGCGGATGCCCACAAGATGGAAGTGGTGTGCTGAAATTATTTTGCGTGTGTCTAATAAATCGCTATTTTTCCTTAGAATATCTATTTAAATATTCTTCATATAAGAATCCAAATAAGTGAATACATCTAATATGGTTACATCTAATCTGGCTTTACAACATAACTTACAATTCTGTTCTGTAATATATTTTGAACGACTCGAACATCCCTTGATCCACTTGATCCATATGCATAGGTATGATACGTTATGTGAAAGAATCATCACTTTTATAACTCGTTCCCTTGTAGAATATCACACGACGGCTGACTAATGCGTTATCAAGAAAAAGTGAGTGATAAGCTTCTACAGAGGATGTAAAACCATCTATTAGTCAGTGCTTTTTCTGGTATAATTCTCCATTTGAGCCCAATTTTCTTGCCAGTGTCAACAACAATTTTCTTTCTTGAAGAATAGCTGCTAAACATTTAGCCGAAAGGTTTTTGCGGGTTTTATAAATACATCTTTCCTTTTTTAGGATGACGGATGACTTGATCAAGTTTGTTTCTTTTGTCGTTGTTTTTACAGAGACTGCAAAAACTCTTTGAGGTAATTGAACCTATTTTTGTCGGCATTGTATACGTTTTCAAAGAAATAATTTTCTTTGTCATTCCTTAGTTTGTTTCGGAAGCAATTAGATGTTACACAATTGGCCGATAGCTTTCTCCTGTACTTGAAGTATATTAATGGCATGCCTCAATTACAATCGTTTTAATAAACATAAGGCTGTCAAATACTACAATCCGAATTTAGCAAGCGATAAGCCATTGCGCGTAAAAAAATTAGCTACTTGTTTCGAAAAATATACAAGATACAAATAAAACGCGCTCCTTGATTAAGTATAATTCAAGATGTATATTTCATAACAAGGAAGAAGCTGGGTCCAACCTAAAATCGGGCACATCAAGTAAACATCTTCGAGTTCTATCCTGAAGGAGTTATTTATGTTTGTGAGGAATAATAGATATTTTCTAAAGGAATTATCCGAATCCAAATCCGAATTCAAATGTAGTAAAGAAATCTACAGAAGACAACGGATCGATTGTTGTAAGGTATCTCCATAAGAATTACATTCGACTTTGATATAGAAATGAACGAGCTGTTGCATGTCAACTAAATTGCACGTCGATTAAAGCTGGTAAAATTTTGCCCTTTTATTATTTAGAGGCCTGGAGAGCAAGATGGTAGGCCTAACTTTGTGTTGTAAAAATAAAAGAAGCAACGTAACCTTTTATTTTAATCAGTCTTGGAAGAATACCTAAACAACTATATAATTCTGTAATTAATAATAATTAATATTTGGTTAAAACTCAGCAAAGACTCATATAGTAAAACCCTTATCTATGCCATTTTGCCCTCTTCCTGAAGGCAAAATGGAAAGCTTATACGGACAAGATGGAAAGTATATAATAACCTTAAAATTTACAACTGATACATAACAAACAACCAACTTCTGCATCAGTATATAGCTCATGTACTCAACGACAACAAGATGGACATTGTAACCAGTCCTCTGTGGGTGGTACCACATATTTTTCTCCACAAAATAGACAAAACAAATTTCGAATCTTGCAATATTAGTCTCAGCGACATTTTCATTTATTCTGGATAAACGGGGTCAGGATCGGTAAACAAACTTCTATTACACGGAAAAATTTCAGCCATCCTAAAACCATTGGTGACATTTTGCAGAGTAGCACACTTTTCGTAGGCAGTGCAAACAAATCTGGCAATGTCGAATTTGGTTACTCTTCTTCCAGGATTGTTTTTTGTAATGTGTCAATAGTTTATGGCTTGTGTGCGGAGGAATGCTGACTATAATCACGTGTTTTTCTTATGAAAATTTTAAAGCTTCTGATGTGTAGTTGTCAAGTATCAATAAAACCGGTCTATCTACTGTTGGTCTTATTTTCTCGATAAATATTTTTAACCAATTGTTAAAAGCATTGTTATTTATCCGGCCAGAATCAGAGCACCAAGCTGGGAGCCGTTGGGAATTCTCCGCTCAAAAGGCATTCCTTCATTCTCTTCCTTTGCCCAAATATAAAACTGTGTGGAATGGAGCGACCCGTAGCACTGCAAGCACAGATCACTGTGGTAAGTAGCCCCTTTTCTGCTGTAGCAACAACCACTTCCTGTCTTTTGCGTTTTACAGAAATTATTCAAGGTGGTCGGGAAGCACTTGTCTTAAGGCCAGTCCCAGCCATATTATGTATGTCGCCCGTTCTCGTCAGAAACCGATGTTTAGATAAAATATCCCATAGGTTATCATAGTTTAGATATAATAACCCAAAGGTTATCATAGAATCGATTCACCTGGTTGCGATTAAAAACAGGACACCGAGCTAGGACTGTAGGTTCCGGCGTTCGGTATGCTAGTTGGGGGTGTCTTTCATGAAGTCTTTGATCCATGCTCTCCCAGCCTTTTCAGACGTAAAAGGATGCGGAATATGTCACCTCTTCATAAGCTAACTTCTGCACGTTATCTTTTGTCAAACCATAACATAGCGTATCTCGTTCAATAGCAACGTCACAAACATTCTGCTAAAGCTCCTATGAGAAAACAGGCTGAAACATATCTAGGTTTTTGGAATCGTCACCTTTTTTGATGCGGCGATGTAAAGTCTCAATCCGAATTCCATATTTCTTTGAAGCTGAACTTATAGATGTGGTTTTTGCCTAATCCATCGCCTTCCGCATTGTGTCTTCCGTCCAAGTTCCTCTGCTAGACTTTCCTTTTTACTTGAAGATCATCTATAAAGACAAAAATGTGGAATTAAAGGGAGGAAATCGGATAAAGAATCAAAATAATATCACTCAGATAAGATGGAACCTTTTCCATCCTGCCTGGAATTCAGATTTCCCATATGGTCGCCATATGACCCCCGGTCTTAATAATAATACCATTGCATCTAATAACCACACTTTTATTTTGTAAATATCAATTAATGCAAATGATTTCCAATAGATACTTACTGTGAAAATAAAATAGTAAAACCACATATCTTGTGCAAACAATTTCACTGCAAAAATCCGATGTTTTTTAATAATCCGCCGTCGAATAAACAATACAAATCTATGCTTCACTGGTTGGTGTGTGTCGGACTGAACTTCGTTCGTAAATTCAAGATAGCCTTGTGTCTTTATATGCGTAGTGACGCGGGCGACATGTCACGTGTTTTGAGTTTATATGTAATTTCCATCGTTCCCGCTACTTCCATCTTGCCCTGTCTACCCTTACGTCAATCATGTAAAATTAATGTGATCATACGCCTAGACAAAAACGTTATTCCAGAGAATGTTATTAATCTCGTAGCGTCAACAAATCTACCAGTATTCCTCCAAGTACATAACAAGATCTTGGAAAAGGTATCTTCTTCTGGTCCAAATGTCACGGAAGCCAAGCTACATCGATACAGTACCAAAAAACGTATAGCCTAAGCTGTCTGCTGAAATATATCATAAAATTTTTGGAGAGACTGCGGCGGTTCAGGCCCATTTTGCGAAAAAACGTGGAACTGTATTAAACGCAAATGGCTCCAGCTTAAACACTGTTCGAGCGGTTGTGGAAAATACTCAGACCAGGGAGCTATGAGTCACTTTTAACTACGATGCGATAACTATCTTTAATGACGTAGATAAATATAGCTACATTATGGCGCTGGATGCATTTAATTTTGCATAGATCGGGCATGTGGGAACAATATGCATTGGAGTCTGTGGTTGAGACTTGCGTACTCAACATTTCGTATATGTCATTTCTAGGCTGCACATACGGTGGACATGTATGTTTTGTTTTAGTAAAACACCTTAGACTCTTCCTGTGAAAGCATTAAGCATTTTAAAATGAACTTATCTAAAACTTTAGAGATAGATAGCCAATGAAATGAAATTGAAAAGTACTTCACCCATTATTAAACCGTAAGGGTATATTTAAAATATTTATAAAACTTAGAATAATTTAATAAAACTTAGAAACTAAATAAAACTTAGAAAAGTTTTAGAAAAGTTTCTGATGAACTGTAATAATTTTCTATAACATATTGTAATGCTGTTTCAAGAAACTATTTATTTTATCTAGTCTGACTGATTTTCCTAAATCTTGCCCGTTACAATATTAAGCTATACGTAGGTGAAGAGGTTTGCAATTGAAACATTTATTTTGCGACAAGCACTTTATTTTCCTTTGTATTTATAATAAATTATATGATTCTACTCGCGTTCGTTAAATGACTAACGTATTGATTAAAGTTAATTACAAAGCAGAAAACGTAGCTCGGACGACCCATTTCGATAAGAAAAGCAAAGATAAAATTATAGCGAACTAGATATGAAATGAGAATTCTTATAATTATTCTTCTCAAAGTTCGGATGCATTGATGGTGATGTCGATCGGATTAAATTTGCGTGGCGCGGGTTCGCTGTCTTGATGATGATAAAGGAATCGTGCAGTTAGTGCGTGGAATCGGAGTTGTGGAAAGCGTCGTCGTATGGAATACGGCTGTTGCGTGGTGCGAGTGAATAAAAGCGACCTGGTTGTTGGAAACAAATTTTCCGCTGGGTTTGGTGACGTTGGCTTCTCCAATAGCTTGTTTGACGCCGGCCTCCTCTTGGTTCTATCGAAGACACGCTTACTGGCTGAGAGGAGTGCTGAATAAATGTAGATGCGAGAAAACGAAAAGTGAAAATGAGAAGAATCGAAAGATTTTGCAGATGCGTTGTGTAGCGATGCGTTGTTTAGCTTTTGATTATTGATCATTTTGAAAGTTGATTTTAAAAGTGATTAAAATAATATTGACTTTAGCACTATTTTAAACTAACCGATCTTAAGGCCGCGTTAAACGCTCGCTGACAAAAAGACAGATCTGGACATTTTATTGTTAGTTGTGATTTTGACAAAACGCGAAATGCTCGCAGAAGGTACAAAAACCACCAATTGAGTATTGAGTATCTCTGATGTTAGGCTGTGCAAGGCTTTTATAAGCAAAAGTATAGCGTACATAAACTCCTTATTTATTGAAAGTAGTAGTGGATCACCTTTTGAAAGTCAATAAGAAAGTTCGTTACGGCAATAAAAAATTTGGGCAATACGAACGCAAAATTTCGTTGACGCCATTAGGAAGCCATTAAAAGAATTACGGTTATGAGATAAGAAAATCTTTCTTCAAAATTAACAACTAGAATATACATACTTATATAACTTTATTTAGGTCAGCTTATGTGTGTGAATTTGTGTTTATATGCTTGCGACCAATTATTTAAACAGATGCCTGAAATAGACGCACGTGTAGGGAAATCTTTAAACTATTTCGATATATTCGAACACGAATGTCCTTTTTTGCTTTAATATATGATCATCTCTATCTGGCAAATATGCAAGTGCTTATATATTTCTGACATCCCTTTATGTAACGCGAAGGAATCACAAAAGTAAGTATAGACTTTATCCGAATTCAATTAGCATAATGTCTGCTGATAGATTTCGTAAAATTAATTAGTTATCGTTTCATTATTTAATTCTCCAGCTGATAATAAATTCTTTCGATGTTTACCAAAGGAACGAATTTCACACTAATGCATCGCAATTGATTTCTCGTTCCCATTTTAACCTTTGCTCTCAAATATCTTTGTAGTTTTTTGTAGTTTTTTTGCTTGCCGATACAGCTCTGAGACTATGAAGCCTCTTATATGTATGTTACTCCTATATAAAAATGTTGACAAGTCTGACAATTTAATTTGTGACCAACAGATGACATTGATGTCTTGTAAATATTCCTTCTATTTTATTTTTAAACTCTATCTATGTATTGAACGTGTGTGTAAGTCAATTCTGATTTATTTAGTAAAAACATATTAAAATAAACAGCATATAGTAAATAGAATTTATTTTTTTGAGTTAAAGTAGGTAACCTCAGTTTTTATAAACATTTATTTCTAATAACATTTATCAAGATATTCTCTTATATCTTTATGCCTACATATAATTTTTATATGACTAACATAGGTTTTATTTGTTGACTTAGGGCAGACAGACAAACTATTAAAATTATTACAATTTGCTTTAAAGAGGATTTATAAAGCGATTACTGTATATGCGAGAGGCATGTGGGCACAAAGTGTTAAGAACCTTCGTACAAACTGATATTAAGTCGACATAATACTTATTTACATATTCTCGAAACATGTGAGCTGTAGCGTCCTGTACAAACAGTAATCGTACAACTAAATAAGACCAATGTGTGGTCTACGTAATATAATATTAGCTTTAGCTGTATATATCTAGATTATTCTTTATTTTACTTTTAAATTTCTTGTTTATATATAATATATAATTACATACATTTTGCAATAAAAGCATTACATAATTTGCGATATTTTTTATTGAACTAATTTTTTACTAAAATTTGATACAGGCATATGCTTTTAGCTGCCCATCACCAAATAATCTGCAATTTATTAATGGGAAATAGCGGCAACATTTTCTCAAAAAATTTCTTTCCAAAATTCGAAACTCAACATAAGACATAAACTGAATGCAACTTTGCCACATCTATATTTTTGTACTTGTGTTTTACAAGAACAATAATTTCGTGGCCAGTTTTTTAAAACATTTATACGGTATTATATTAAATTTAAAACATTTTAATTATTTGAATTTATTAACTTAAAATACATTTTTAATTTGATTATAATAAACATCAACAAATACAACGCAATGCAAATTAATTTAATACATTAAAATTATTATTTATAACTACAGTGGCAAGAATTTGAACTTAGTTTGACGGGGTGATGTTCAAAAGTAGAATTGTAGTTCCGTCAACGCAGCACCGATATTTAAAGGGAAATTTCTAATAATTCTGGCTTTTCTGATAACTTGGACCCTTCTTCCGTCTTTTTTCGGTTTACTGTATGCGTATATCGTACTGTTCAGACTTCCGCATCGAACATCTCTCGCTTATTGTTTTTCTTGCTCGTGCTTATGCGATAGCGACTCTCGTGTAGTACTTTTTGCATATATCTAATGTTGACAAATAAATTTTACCAAAACTTGATAAGTGGATTTCCGTATTTAATTTAAATTCCATACGGTTATATTACAAACAATTAAGCTGAAAAAAAAATCTTACTTTTTCGTTTACGAAACCTGGAGGTCTGTGATTGATAACAAGCATATAGTCAATTTTGTAACTTCCAGTAAGTATAAAGATGGCCCCAGTTTATAGTGGCAGAACAGTTCACGAATTAAAGAAAAAAAACTGGGTTAAATTGTTCAGATTTGTATGGATTTTGATTGCTCTTCTATGTTGCATACATGACGTTCCATAATAAGAATTAATATTCCAACGGAATACTTATTGAAATATTGGAATGCTGGGAAATGTTTCGTAGAAAAACAATTGTGGAACAATTATGGAAGAAGCAATGGGTTGTCCAATGGGTTGGCAATTGAGATACATTGTATAGGTCCATTGTTTTAAATTACACAGCTTTTGAACACAGACGACATAACAAATAGCAAATCATTGATCCCTAGGTGCTTTCAATTATATTTTGACCAGGATTTCGAGTCTTTTGGATACATTGAAAACATCATCAGTTTGTTGTTCGACACTGGTTACTTATTTTTCTTAAGTACCCATGAAATATTTATTATGAACAAATGCATGTATTTAGACAAAATGTGACATACACATAATATTATTAAAACTCTATCATTTACCTAACGGTACATTAATATGTCTTAAGAGTTTTTTGCATATCCTATGGACATTATTATAAATAATAAGATATGTACACAAATATTGTAACATTTAAATCGGTTGGGTTGAATATTTTGACACTGAAATAAGATATATATATACATATATAATCTTATTTAAGACAAATTTCACCTGCATATAATACATGAAGGATTTATTCACTGAACATGACATTTAGAATTTAATTATACCTTTCAGTCTGAATGAATTCTTAGCGCATATAAAAAACACGGTGTATTGTGTCTGCGTAGCATATGCATTTGCATGTGTCGGAAAATGTGTGTATTTTTCGTAAATCCTATTGAGAAGTATTCGTTCACATCAAATTTTTTTTAATCATTCACTGTGTAATGTTATTCGGAAAAACTCGACATGCTGAAGATAAAAATGGGCTGAGGAAAATTCAAAATGTTAAAATAGAAAGAGAAACTATTTGGGAACGCGACATAGAAGATCCATGTGAAAATGAAGAGGTGCAATTGTGGAAACTGATTCTTAGATTGAGAAAGCAGAAAAAACCTAAGAAACCAACACAGGCCACCAACAAAAAGTTTGCAAGAATATGGATAAAGTAATCATTTAGCCCAACACTTCTCCACTTACTTAAGCAATAAAAACAGCTCGGGCTCATAAACCAAAAGTTAGATAAGAACATGAAACTCAAAATACGTCTGTATAATTCAACACATAATAATAACTCTTAAAAATAAAATAGTCCCAGACTATTTTATTGACTATAGAAGAAAACAAAATGCCAGACCAAGCAATCAAATATTTTCTACCAGCGTTAAAGGATTACACGCTTCTTCTTCTTCTTCAGCTTGTAAGCATACACTCCTGGATATAGGCCCCGTCCATTTGTTTCCACGTCGTTCTTTTCTGTGCAGTCAATATCCAGTTTCGCCCCACATGGCACATAATGTCCTCTTGCCATTTTGCCTGTGGTCGACCTCTGCTCCTCTTTAACTCCCAATGGTCTCCATTGCATCAAGGTCTTGGTCCAGTGAAGATTATCTCTCGGCACGTGACCCGCCCACTGTCATTTCAATCTTGTTACTCGTTTCACCACATCTATGACTGCCGTTCTCCTTCCGATTTCCTCGTTCCGAATTAGGTCTCTCAAACTGATTCCCAACATTACTTGCTCTATTGCGGCAGGACACACGTATTATATACTTTTCTTTTGAGGTTTATCAGAATCTTTGGTCCTCTGAGGATGTAGCGGAGTCTCTACTCGTGATCTCTGCCGATATGTCTCGTGCTGATTAGTTGGCCTTCCCCATTTTCATATTGTGCCCTCGGTAACAACCTCTATGTTGTTCGGGCCCATAATTTTTGTTTCTTGAATGTTCATTTTCAGACCAACTGCTTGGGATGATTCTTTTAATTCTTGCAGCATTACTTCGAGTTCATCACGGCTAATGATAACAATATCATCAGCCAAGCGGAGGTGATTAAGGCGATTCTCGTTGACTCGTTGACTATCGTTTAATATCTTTTCGCTCCCAGGACATGTTTTTGAATACGTCCTCCAGTGCTAAGGTGAAGAGTTTGGGCGAGATGGTGTCGTCTTGTCGGGCACCTCTGTTGATGTTGACCTTTTCTGTTTGACCTCCATTCTGACTCGTAACGTAACGTGTTCGTAGATGTATTTAATCAAGTTTGAATACCTGGAGTCGATACTCCACAAATGCCAGGTGTAGAGGAATATTATACTCATTGCACTTCTTGATCAATGTACGCAGTGTTTGAATGTGATCAGTCGTGCTGCATCATTTCCTAAATCCAGCTTGTTTGACAGGCTGTTAAAAGCCTGTCGAATTTCTGGGTAAGCCGGTTGGTTATAATTTTGGCAGCTTGTAGAACAGCTTGTAGAATATGGATAGCAGACTGATGGATCTATAGTTCCCTATGTTTGTACGCTCGCCTTTCTTGAAGAGCAGGATGACTTCGGCAATCTGCCGTATGTCCGGAATTTCGCCTTTCTGAGACATTTGTTCAAAAGTACCAGAATTGCATTTTCTAGTGTCTCTCCATCGATTTTAAGCATTTCACTGTGATCCAATCCTCCCCTAGCGTTTTCCAGGAGAGGATCGGATTTTATGGTTGGTTTATCGCTCCTTTCAGTTCTGCTTCGTCAAACGCTTTTAACTCATCGGATCCCACATTCTGTACTTTTTTCGCCTGATCTGGGTGGAATAATTGACTGATTGTATAGTGTGTGGTAGAAGTTCTGGCTAATCTCCGTGATCTAGGTCTTCCCTACAGCAATCTATCATCGGTCATTCTTCATCTTATGAATTATCATCTTCCTTTTTGATAGACCGGAGCGTAGAAATGTTATATTTCACATTTAGGTCTAGACCTCCTAGATCGTCAACTAGTCGCAGCCTTTTGTCGGTCTGGGTGTTGAAATCGGTCTGGGTCTTTTCTACCCTTTCATCTTGTACATTGTGGGTCGGATCTTTTTAGCTATGAAGCATCTCCTCTCCATCCGATTGTTTATTTCTAGCTTTGCTTAATCTGTGGTCACTGCCAGTGTCAACTCGAAACGTCCATACATATGCGTTTTTCTGTGGCCAAAACGTAATCTATTTCGTTCTTCACAGTGTTATTTGGACTCCTCCAGGTAAACTTTCTCTTGTGGTGTTTTTCGAAGAAGGTAATTAGGCAATGCATCTTCTCTTTATTGAGAAAGTCGACCATTGCTTGCTCATTGCTTGCGTCTCGTTTCTCTTACCCAGACCGTAGGCGCTAACCTACGACAGAGATGTTGCAGGTCTTGATCCAACCTTGGCATTGTAGTCGTCAATTATGATGGTGAATTATGCTTTGTCTGTTTTTTTTTTGCGAGCGCTATGTCTTCATAACATGATTCCTTTTCCTGTTCTGTCGAGGCAGATACACGCATATTTTGAACAAAACGATAGAATTGGGGCACTGAAACGATAGAATTGGGGCACTGAAAACCAGCACTAATAGCATTACCAAGGAAAGGCTAAAACGCATCGATTGCAAAATACAGGAGGCCTAACATCCTTATTGATGGGGTTCCAAACTATTTAAAATACAACGGTAGAAGAAACGGTACGTTTACGCAGCCTTCTTGGGTGTGGAAGAAGGTACGATCAAGTTTAGCAAAACTCGGTCTTCTCCATATAATCACTAAGCAGGCATTCAAATGAGCATGGTAAAACTGCTTCAACCGTTTTTACTCAACAGAAAATTGCCAAGATTCACAACGCGTAAAAGTGCCTTGTGCAAGGATCACCGCTAGCACCAATACTATTGAATATGTCACATTAATTCGATGTTGTACTCTTTCAAAATAATCAATTTTGAAGACTGACATTGTCATGATGAAATATGATACGATGTTTTTGGTTGTTTTTTTTTTTGATTTCAAAAAATTGTTATATATTAGTTGCTTGAAAGTGCTTCCTGATCGAACAAGATTTGTGGATTTGGTTCATTTATAAAACTTGTTTGTCTCTAGAAATATATTTTAAATTTTGCAGTTCCTCGGTCAAATTTTTGGATCCGTTTCTTACACTAATTAGGACGAACCTTTTTTGGAGCTTAGATCAAATTGTACGAAATCCATTGGATCGTTTCCATACCTAAATTTTCGTAGTCTTCGATGTACATTAGAAGCCTTTATCCCATATCCAATCATCTGAAATCATTTTGCGTAAAACATCGATGGTTTTTGGAACAGCAAGCGATATTGGTCTCTTTTTTTCAAAATTCAGCACTGACGGAAGCATGATCATGACGAAATTTTACAAAACCAGTTGTGAACATATGATGATGTTTTATTACCAACGATTGAACAAAGCAATTAAATACATTGTTGTTGTAGAGTTAGAGCTTCAGTAAAATCGTAAAGAAGCATGTGAGTTTCGTTTTATTAATAGATTATTTTAAATTTACCAGCATAAATAGTTACGAAAATAAAATGTAAATGATATAAAAATGGAGTAAATTAATTCAATCCGAACTTGATCAATGAAGAAGATTTTAGCACCTGACTCTCAATGTTGATTAATGGATACCAGTCAGTATAACACATCTTTCAATCAGCGATGAATTGAAAGGTCAAGCATACAAAAATTACTATGTGAATCAAACTTAATAGACGTTATAGTAAAAACATGCATGTTGTTAACAAGTCTTGCGTGATCCGAAACAAATAAACAAATGGTGCTGATGATGATGATGATGCATCATGCACTACATGCACCGGCCATGAAAATAACGTTGTTATATATTTGACTTTCCGACATCTTTTAACATATAGGCCCTTTTTAATATTTTGTCGAATTTTCCGTAGATATACTTGCTACGGCAAGCAATACCAATGGCCTGTCAGCATTGCCAACAATTCTTTAGCATTGTCACAAAGAATCTTTTTTTTTATCCTGTTCTCCGCGGCACTACTAATTCCCCTGGAACAGCGTTAGCATTACTACTGGGGGTTTGAAGAGATGCTGAACTCGTCATATGGTTCCTCTAATAGTGTCATTTCATCTACTATGCCTATTGCATTGATGCATACTAACCCGGACTTATGGCACAATCCGGATTGACTCCTCGGAGAGTGCACCATCCCACAGCCATATTGTTTTGCATTCCAGTGATAGTTCAGCTGCTTCTTCTTGTAACTTTATGACTTCCATCATAAATTTTTCACCTGCGTTCCATTTCTCCTTGGATTGTCACATCGCCTCTATAATCTCGTAAGAATAACTCAAAAGCCCTATTCAGCGTCGTCGTCATCACTTTTGCAGTGTTCGCACAATCTAATGTTTCCAATTCAGCGAACACACCATGACCAGTGAGAATCTCCATAGTGCGAAAGTTCAGTTCGCCATGTTGTCTCTCTATCCATGGGACCACGTTTGGACTGAATTTATGCAACCACCTATATGAGGTGTTCGTGTCCCACCTCTCTTGTCATTTTCACTACATATCATCGCGGATGCCTTTTCTGCTATTTGTCGTATGACCTTTTGCTCGCCAAGCATTTGCTTCTTTTCTTTCAAGCGCCAATAAGTGCAACGTAGGAATGGTCATCAGTATTTTTAACGCCGCACATGAGACGGTCTTATATACATTGAAGTCACTGCTAAAAGCCCAAACCTTTGGATATTTTGTATTGCTTGCCTGATAGTTGTCCTCTGTGCCTAATTATTTGGTTTGCGACTATCCTTACCCAGTTCCATCGTTTTCTTGGTGTGGGCAGCAAAAGTAAATTGACTTTAATTTGGCATTGTCCTTGTTTGACTAGGATTGAAAATTGTGTTTGACTTATGCGCCACCAGCTCAAGCCCATTCTCTGCAATTGGGATCACCAGTGTAATCAACGCTTCTGCGAATATCTACTCTAATTAGTCTTCCCTCTTAGCCGCCACTCCGAATAATGCAGTGTCATCTACGAATCCTAGTATGGTGATTCCATGGGGCACCTTAGTTTCCAGCACTCCGTCATACATTATGTTTCTCAGGGTCCTGCACTGTCTGTCCTCCGCTGTATCGTATATAATTGTGTAACCTCGGTATTAAGTTCAATTATCTTATTTCATTCAAGTTAGCTTTGAGCTAATATTTGTACTTCTATCAAACGAATTTCATGAAAAGGAAAATGCCAATGGTGAACTATGTTAATCAAGGAAGACGTCTCGCCAGATTGAGAAATCTTAAGGTTTTCCACCTAATCGTGTTTGTTAAGAAGCAATTTAAATTTTGTGAGAAGCGATATGAATTTGAATTTCATGGGTTTTTAAACGTATGAATTGTATTTTTAAGGTGCAACAAAAGATTGATCCATTTTATCTAGGTATCTAGTTTAACATAAGCAACTTCTTCCAAATCTTCAATCTTCACACACAGACATTCCAAGAATCCATTTACTTAAAAACACTAGTTTGTGTGCTTCTTTCACGAATGACACTCCCACATGTTTTATTTATTTCATCAGTAATCGCTTAATATATATATATATATATATATTGAAGTTTTAGATTTCCACGGGTGTAAATAGATGTTTTGTTGTTATTAATCCCGGTTGTGCCCCGCGTATTGGGCATTTTATTTTGCCGACGTTTCGCCAAAGTCTCATCTGGCATTATCGAGGCTTTTA
>WYDF02267730.1:0-18438 GCA_009867245.2 Adranes taylori
ATGTAGAATTATAGGACAGACAGGAAAGAGGAAAGAATTAGATTAAGTATGTATAATAGGAAAATGAAATTTTGAACGTTGAGGGCATAATGTCTGAGTATTAAAATTCTGGATGGAGTATGAAAGAAAAGAGGATAATAGCAAGGTTTAGATGTGGAAGCGAAGAAAAAGAGAATAAGTATTGGATGAAAGATGGTAAGTTGTAGATTATGTAGGAAAGAAGATGAAAGTTAGGAGCAATGGGTAAATTCATGTGAGGGAATAGGGTGCACAGATAATAAAAGGATGGAAACAGGAAACTGGCAGGTATGCATGGGACTAATACTATTTAAGTAAGCAGATCGTACATAAAGATACAGCTAGGCAATTAGTAGAATCTTAAAAAACGATTTTATTAATATTCTTTTGGCGACCAAATCGCAAAACCTGTAAATCTCTATAGGCCGCAGCGTCCGCCAAATATCACTCTCCGCTGGTTTTGGTCGATCGTGGCGTAACAGTAAATGCAACTGAGTACAGAGAAAAGGTATTGAAAGGTGCCTTGTCGGGGGTGGGAAAATCACCAGCTCATCCATCCAAAATGAACCAAGCATTTTTACAAAAAAAGTGTTCCACATTTCATTTCCGATAAACAATGGATGCGAATTGACCTGATGCGAATCTAATGGACTTCTCCTTTTGGAGTCTATTAAAAGATATGAAACGCGTTGAAAGCAGCTTATTCGTAGAAAATGGGCAAATATTCCTCAACGGCACGCTACTGCAGAGTTCAACTCGTTCATTCCCAGACTGCAGGTCATATTAAGATAAAAATTTCAAAAAATATGGCGTTTCGAATCGGTAACAGAACATCACTCGGATCCTGGACATATTAGATAGAATCAATGTAACAACACAATTCGGTTTCCTTCGAGTTATCCAGATATCAAATAACTTTCGTATGGATAACAGAGTTGGGCAAGGCTATATGTTATCGCTCTTGTTATTTTAGTCACACGGTGTACAGATAATCCATAAAATTAACTAATCATTTCAGATAATGGTTGTCTGCTAATGTAACAGAAATGTTAAATTTGAGGCGTAACACAATACTGAGAAGAAGTTGGCTGATCTGAAGATTCGGCAAACACTGAAATTAAATCGGTAAACGAAATTAAATGTTGTTGATAAAACGCAGCAACTGCTTCGAATGATACCTGTGCTACAAAAAGTGATTGATCGTGGAGCACAATTTACAAATAAAGACGATGCTAAAGATATGGTTACGAGAGGATTACAAACAGTGAAGCAGTACCTTCCAAATTGTAAAGATATTAACCTCCTATGTTTTTTCTCTTTATTTATTTTGCTCTTTACTTTATAAAATTTTATAGAACGTTAACATAATGAAAGATTTGGAAAATTTTAAAATACTGAATAATTATTATTGAAGTGCATGGGAATTGTTTTTACATTGATATTGATATTCATATCAATAAATATTGTTTTATAAATGCTCTGATTCCTTTAAATATTTCTCCGTGGTGTATATAACATTAAAAACATTTAATATTGATTGGAACGGTTTTGATTTACTAAGTACGTTGGAGTTGTTTATAATTGTTTTAACAACTTAAAGCTATATCGAAAGTGTTCGTAGGACAAGAATATCATAACGCCTAAAACGTTACTTCTTAACACGTTGGCCGCTTGTATCACCGGTTGTATATATACGGTTGCTCCATCGGACGACGTGGGCTACCAGTGGATCAAGATATGAGAACCACTGATAGTACAGGCGTACCTGCTGATAATTTTGCACGTATCAGATAACTAATAGCAAGATGTAAAATGGCCGCCTCATAAAACATAATACAAAATTGCGCGTCGACGCCAACGTGTTAAAAATAACAAAAAACTGCCATTGTTCAGTGGTCTTATTTCTAATGAAACAATACTGCAAACGTTATATTGCATCTTCTAAATGGCAAGAACGAACAGTAATTATTATGAAATATTCATTTAACGAGTTTTAGTACGGATTTAGAATAAAATAAAATACCATTTACTATGTTGTAGATTTCAATAATTCATGGTTGAAGTAAATCGTCAAAACTCAAATAATTCCGTCCTTTCTACATACAAATTCTTCTAAGATCGGTAAAAGTCGAGATTTGTCGTAGGTATGCGATTCGTTACCATCGACCATTTTTTGATAGAATTAGTTACTTGAATTAGCGGAATTTTTCACAAATTTAGTTATTCTTGTGATGAACGTTAAAAATGCACCCATCTACAATTTTACACATGAATGTTTAGAAATTTTACAGCAAATCATCTCAATTCTTTGCAAAAAGTTTGCAAAGTCACTTACAAATACTTATAAATAACACTTCGGAATTTGGACAACAATGTATTTAAAACGCTTTTGATGATGAATCACGTAAAGAAGAAGGAATCACATAAAGGAAATTAACAATATTAGATACGCTGATGACCCAGTTATCATTGCAAATGATAGCAACGAAATGCAGACTTATACAAAAAATACGAGTCAAAACTATGGCTGGAACTAAATACAGCTAAAACTAAATGCATGCGCATCAGCAGAACGCAGCAACCGCCGATGCAATAACAATAAACAACCGAAACATAGAACAGATCGAGACGTACACATATCTTGGAACCATAGTCAATTCAAAATGCAATCAGTCAACAGAAATAAGAGCACGAATTGAAAAAGCTCGAAAAGTGTTCAACAATATGAAAAAGTGGTTCACAAGCAAAATCTCAATAGAATTAAAATTAAGGCTGGTCAAATGTTATGTCTTCTCTGTCTTGCTCTATGGAGTACAGGCATGGACCACAACAGAAGATATCCAAAAAAGTTAGAATCCTTTGAGCTGTGGATATATCGCCGCATTCTTCAGAGCACCTGGACTGACCATATCACCAACATGGAAGAGATGCAGAGAATGAGAAAAAGTAAAGAAGTAGTTTTCACCGTAAAAAAAACAGGAAGCTTGAATACTTCGGACATATTATGAGGCATGCTAAATACCACCTACCGCAATTAATAGTCCAAGGAAAAGTCGACAGCAAAGAGAGGACAAACGACTCTCATAACCTACTGGATGCATAACCTACGCCAATGGTTTGGATTAACATCGATTGAATTGTTTAGAGGAGCCGTAAGCAAAGTCAGAATAGCCATGTTAATAGCCAATGTCCGCAACGGTTAATGCACTGGAAGAAGAAGGTGATGTATTTATTTACTCAAATTTGAGTACATTTTTTGACGTTTCGACCCCATGAATTCGAGACCATCATCAGGACTAAAATCGACAATTATATTACGTTTATCTCTAATTTAATCTCTAATGTTTATTTCTTATATATATATATATATATATATATATATATATATATAATGTTAAGTACTATAATATATGTTGTATATACTATAATATATACTGTTACATACTGGTAAGTGACAATTATTGATTACAAAAAAATTGTGGGCCTTTGACCCTTATCAATTCTATAAGTAAATGATATAGTAAAAAGTATCCTTATGTATACACAGATGTGTGCTTAATACTCTTTACCTGTTATATATGTTAAATAATCTAAGCTATTCTTAATAATTGTGATTAACAAACTTTAAACTTTATTAATTATCAAGCACATCACCAGTAAAGAGTCCTCAATTTTAAATGTAATATTATACTCAAGTGTTAGTATGTTTAAGAATACAGTAAAGTATATTATTAGCATTGAAAATAAATATGTTTAGTAGATGTTCAAGATTGTAAAATAGCTTATGATCAGTATTAAAATTAAACTTTTACTAAAATAAGAATTACCTTCATAATCTCCTCGAAATAATAATAAAAATATGTGTTTTCATATCAAATTCTCTAAGTGGAAGCAAACCTTATACAATGAAAACGACATTTTTGTATAATGTTGCAAATACAACCCTAAGTCATTCTAATTATATGATGACTACACCCATTTTAACTATATGATGATTTCTAACTATTCGATGACATTATATTTCAAGGTTGAAGATGTAATATTGGAGCTTAATGAAAGAAAATATGGGGAGAATGATATCATTATTTACAGTGCTATCGAACAAGACGGTACTGAAGTTGAACAAGAACTCATTAGAAATATATTGTTATATTAGTTTTATGAGTAGCAAGATCGCCAATAAGTATGAAACTACTAAATTGTCAAACTGTACTTAATGCTGAATTATTGTGCCTGAAAGTAAGAGTGTTACATCAATATATGTTCAAATGTGTCGCCTATATACATCCAAATATATTAAAGGAGGTATACGAAAACATATTTAGTATTCTGGAAGAAAACACGTTACAGTATGAAAACTTTCCCATGGTTGGTGATTTTAACATACCTATATTTGTTTTAAGTGACAATAGTAAAAATGTAAAAGTTGTTAATGATTTTTTGAATTTAAACACGCGAAATTACAAAATAGCATTATAAATTCTAACTGTAAACTTCTAAACCACAAAATATCACCTAGTGAATTAAACATAACTATTAATCGTAATGCCGAACCTATTAGAGCAGAGGAGAAATATCATCCAGTGCTGGAAATTGATATGAACTGTAACAATACACCACAAATAAATTTCAAATCACCACGAATACCCAACTATAAATTTAGAAACGCTGATTTCCCTAATTTATATAAATCACTACTCTAAATTGATTTGATACTAATACAGCTTGCATAGCATTCTAGGATAGAATCTTTAATATATCTGATACAATTGTGTCTAAGACTTCCAGAAATAAAAACATCCAAAGTCGTTTAGTAATGAAACAATAACTAATATCAAGATAAAGAAATATTATCTTAATATCCAAAGCAAATCTAAGTATTACAAAAATGAGCATGCTAAATACAGAAAAATTGTAAAAAAAATATATATAAAATCAGATTATTTACTATATTTTACTAAAAGTGACAATAACATTTTGCAAGATCCCAAAAGTTTTTGGAATAATATTAAGTCAAAACAGGGAAATTACTCTCGAATTCCCAGAAGAATAACGTACGAAAATATAGAACTAAATGATTCTACATCAATAAGTAAAGCATTTGCCAAACAATTTGAATCTGTATATATCAACAGCAATCCTCTGAGTTCTAAGCGATATGCAAACAGCTCAAATAAAACATCATATTATCTTCAAATCTCCTCAGTTAGTGAAGAAAATATAATAAATGCAATTACAACATATACTGTTATGTGGTTCGGACAAAATTCCTGAATGTCTGATAAAGGACTGTAAAGAAGTGTTCACGAAACCATTGAAAATAAATTATGATATATGTTTGGTACATTTCCCGATTGTTGGAAAAATATTTCTGTATGAAAGAGCGGCAGTTTACTTAACATCATAAACTATAGACATATTAGTAACATCTTATTTTTCAAAACTTTTTGAAATACAGCTTAGTGACTTTATATATTGTCTAATAGATATGCAACTTTCAACACTCACTTTAGTAAGGCGTTTGATTGTGTTGACCATATGAAACATAAGTCTGATATCTAATAGGTGCAATTTTGTTGAAATTAAGGGAATGAAATCACACATCTATATATCAACGAGCGTTCCGCAGGGATCCAATTTAGGACTACAGCTATTTTTAGCCTATGAAAATGACAATACAAAGCCTATCTGATGAAAAGCTACTATTCACCGATGACACAAAATTATTTTACAGGATTAAAAATGTTACAAATTGTAAACTATTACAAAATGGTATTGAAATCCTATCTAAATGGACTATCGCAAACCATCTTTCTTTAAATAGAAGAAGTGTAAATACATGATTTACTCAAAAAAGAAACAATATCAAATATGCATACGCCATATTCGGAATAATTTTTGGGGATAGTCTAACATATTCTTGAAAATAGGTGTGTTAATTATTCCGACAACTCCCTATAGATGTTTAAGGGATTTAAATTGACTTAAAAATTACCAGATAATGGTAGATGCATTTCTGGCATTGGTAGCAAGCCTTCTTCAGAACCATCTGCTTTCAGATAGCATCATTGCATTGGCTTATAGTACGTTTAATTACGTGACACCACTAGCTTCGCAAATCAATTTGAAAATTGTTCTATATTATTTACATACGTTTCACTGTATGCCTACATTATTACTATGATCTTATGAAATTAAATGCAGTTTAAGGAGCAACCAACGGTGAGATAATCTATTAGGGTGGCAATGCATCCAAACAATTAGGAATTATTGTGTTTTTAGGGACTTGGACAATATAATTTATCCACTACTTTAAAGTAATACTATTAAATATTAGGAGTCACGACTATGTAGCGGCGCAGGTCGGGGAAGTCACGTTATAAGCTGAACTTCTCCCCAAACGCCGATCTGCACATGTTTGCTGAGTGTCTGGGTGAATTGGAACAAGTTGCCCGAAGAGTAACTGGAGACCTAATTATTGCAGGACACTTCAACGCAAAGTCTCCTCAATGGGGTTCGGCCTTCACGGATAGGAGAGGACACATGGTGGGCAATCTTGTCTCATATCTGGGTTTATGTATTGTTAATCAGGGATATGAGCCGACCATTGTTAGAAGAGAACAGACCTTATTTATCGATCTAACCCTAGCCAGGCACGCAACACACCAGAGAATGCGAGATTGGCTAGTGGACAGCGCAGATTCGGGTAGCGATCACATATACATGTTTCGAGCTGCATACTGACAGGAGTGAGACTCTACAAAGTAAGAAGTGGGTCATCAGGGACACGAACACTGTGGGACTTTCAAGATCTATTTGAGCTAAGGTTCTCAGGGGTACTGCCGAGGAAATGGTCCAAGAGCTTGTAGCTCGCGTTACCGGCGCATGTGACCAGAACATTCCTTTACAACGGAAAGGACTGCGTAAACAAGTTTCGAGAAATAGCTACTCTATGCTGCAGGGTAACTCGGCCAGACGGAAAGCCCGAAGTGTACTGGGGAGACACAGACCGGAAGGTTCTGTGTTGAACCGGAAGATGCTCCGCACTGCAATCAGGAGGAGCCAGCAGAAATGCCAGCAACCAGGAGGAGCCATCAGGCTACCCTAAAAAGTAGTCACTAGGCGTGTTCATAAAAAGTACGCTCCCCCGGGAAATGTGGATGAAGTTGTGGAGGCGCTATTCCCTACTAGCGAGAGTGCTCCGGAAAGGCCTTCTCATATGGGAGAGTGGGATGGGTATAGATTTAGCAGGGAGGAGGTAATATCTACCTGTCGCAAAATAAAGTCGAAAAAGGCCCCCGGACCACATGAAATTCAGGGATGTGTCATACAGCTCATGGTGGAGGTAAACCCGTCAGCTCTTGTCAGGGTTTACAACGAGGCACTAATGAGTGGGCTTTTTCCGCGCATGTGGAAAAAAGTCAGGTTGGTATTAATTCCGAAAGGGAGAGAGACGGGTCAATATAGACCAATATGCCTGATTGATGAGATCGGAATGCTCTTAGAGAGGCTTCTCTTACATAGACTGCAAAATCACTTAAATGAGAGCAATGCATTGAAATTGAATAATGCGCAATTTGGCTTTACAGACGGATGCTCAGCAGAAGCTGGGAAATCTGCCCATGCCGGCACGAGGCATACTAGAGAACTGTGCGCTCTAATGCTACTAGACGTAAAAAATGCGTTTAATACAGCAGACTGGCAAAATTTAAAAGAAGCCCTCTCAGAAGCCAAGGAAGTCTCAATACATCTACAAGCTGTTTTGGCAAGTTATTTATTCAATAGGTAGCTCATTTACACCACGGCGGAAGGCAATTTCAGGTCAAAGCAATTGACTTGCGGGGTTCCACAGGGATCAGTGTTGGGCTGTGGTATGCTATGCACGATAGCATGCTGAGGATAACCTATCTGCAGGGTGTCAAACTGCCGATGACGTCGCAGTCAAGGCAAGTCATAGACAAGATCCAGAATTTAAGAAAAACCTTAATAAGGTAATCGGTCAAATTAAGACTTGGATGCTTAACCACCGACTCAGTTTGGTGCCCCAAAAGACTGAAGCCATATGGCTCACGGGCAGGAGGTGTGTTGCAGACTAGACATCCCGGTCTTGGGACATCAGGTGTATTTTAGCGACAAAATGAAATACCTGGGGGTGGTGCTAGATAAATCACTACAAGGGAGGGACTGCAGAATGGGAGGTGCAGGGCCGGGGAGAAGGAAACTTTTGTACAGTGTGGTGGAATCTACCGCAACACCAATTTTGGCGCAGACGATGAAAACAGCGAGAACCGCCGGAAAGTGATGAACTGGTAGGAAAAGGATGGGAATAAAAGTGGATTTTGTGTATATATATATATAATGTAAAATATACAATTTGGTTTACAATTTAGAATATACGATTTAGTTAAGTTCCGATGATTGGTTCAAGTTCTGTTGAGTCTCCAATCCATTTTTACAATATGTAGTCTTATTTGAGACGGATGTTATTTTCATCTAACCCGGCAGAAGATTGAATAAGATTGGTATATGGTAAAAGAAAAATGTCTGTCCAATAATCTCGTTCATGTGCAAAGTTTGGGCATTCCCTTTATTTCTAGTATCATAATTATGTTCACCAAAAGTTAAGAGAGTTAAAGATGTTTTGTCCCGAATGGCAAGAAGAGTGGGACAGGCGCACTAAAGGACGATGGACGCATTGGTTGATACCTGACGTGGCGCGATGGTGAAATTCAGCAAAGGGTAGCCTTAACTATTACTTCACACATGCGTTAACAGGTCATGGTAGCTTTGGAGCATATTTGCACTGCATTAGGCGTAGACCTTCTGATGTATGTGAGTACTGTAGCTTTGGCGGCAGTGACAGTTCAGAGCACACGCTATTTGAGTGTGATGCCTGCTCCAATGAAATGCAGACTACGGAGGTGCATCTTGGTACGGACATGAATCCCGTCAGGATTGGCACCAAAATATGTACACGCACTGAAGCCTGGAACGCGTTTGCTTGTGATCCTTACTAAGAAAGCTCTACCAGAAATGGAGCATGACGAGGCACACGCTACACATGGAGAAGTGCGCGACAACATCACCTAACAATATTAGGTACCTAGTGATCTTTTGTGCATACCGGCACAAAAGTGAAGCTAGGTCGTTAAAACAGGTAGGGTGATAACAACTGGCCCTCTTGCTGAAGTCATGTGTTCAACCGGAACCGGCAAGAGTGACTTACCTACTAGAATATAATTACTATGGTTTACTAGAATATAATAATGTAATATTTCATCGGTACATTTATTCTGCATAAATATGTTGGAAAACATACAATTTTTTTTTTGAGATACTTATACTATAAAAACATAATTCTTATCCTGTGTTCTAGTATCCGAAGCCAATTTACTAAGAGAATTTAATATGATTACTTTGCGAAAAAGACACATTATGACAGATATCACGCTCGTAATTCATAACAAATTCAATGCTCCAATACTATTATCAAATTTAAATTTCAAAATTCCTAGGTTGCAGAGCTATAAGTTTCAGTTACTTTATGACTAAATACTTAATACTAAACACCATAATAACTCATCTCTAATAAAAATGTGCAGATACATTGACAATTTTTGTAACGTAGATCTTTTAAATACAAGTATGAATACATTGATGAGCTATTTACTGGATAACCAATGCATTTAAATAAGTTCTGTCTGTAATATGTTCTATTAGACTGTAATATGTCTTATTAAATAAGTAATGTCTATTTTAAGTTTTACCCAGGTTGTAATAAATAAATAAGTTTCATGGTTGGTATTTTAAATACTGTGCTCGATATGTGATTGTGTTGCATTACTTTTCTTAAGAATAATGTAATCCTTAATTAGTATTATAATTAAATATTATTATTGTATTACAATATACAAAAATGTCGTTTTTAATGATATAAGATTTGCTCCCACTTAGAGTTTGATATGTCAACACAAATTTTGATATTTATTTCAAGGAGATTATGAAGGTAAGTAATTCTTATTTCTATAGTAAAAATTAATTTAATTTTAATACTGATTATATATTTTAAAATTTTGAACATCCACTAAAAACTGTTCTGTCAATGCTGATCATATGCTTTACTGTATTCTTAAACATACTAATAGTTGAGTATAATTTAATATTCAAAATTGAGGACACTTTACTGATGATATGTTTGCTAATTGATAAGGTTTGTTGATCACAATTATTAAGGATATCTCAGATTATTTAAGAAATATAACAAGAAAAGAGTATTACATCTGTTTATACAGGATACTTTTTACTATATCACTTAGTTACTTATAGAATTGAAAGGTCCTCAATTAATAATGATCATTACACTTAACAGTATATATTGTAACAGAACTTTAAATTAGAGATAAAAATAATATAATTTTTTATGTTAGTCCTAATCATGGGGTGGAAACGTCGACAGATGTAATCAAATTTGAGTAAATAAATACAGGGTTATCCTAAATTTGAACAAGTTTTATTTATGAGTAGCTATAACGTTGGACAGGAATAAAGTAACAAATCACTAACAGAAAGTCATACCAATAAGAAAATCGTAAAAATAGTATGCTTAGATAAAAAAAAACTAGAAACATGAACATAGACATAATATAGGATTTTATAGGTTACATCATAATTTTCCGACATTCAAGTAAATTGTATGAGAAAATTTAGAAACTTTCTAAAACATTTAGGGTGCTGTGCAGAAAATATTTATTTTAGAACTCTTTTTGTCCATTTCTGCAAGCAGAACAAAATTCATTTTTGGAAGTAATCAACCTGATGAGAAACTAACCACCAATAACATAGTAAATGTTTTATATCTGATTCTATCACAGTTTCAGTTTCTTTTTTTTTATATATATACAAACCCATCAATTTTCTTTTTATACGTTATATAAAATATTTGATCTGAAAGGAAATTGAATTGAATTGCAAGATTTATCTGTTATATAAAAATAGAACTAAACATATTAATTCTTGAAAGACTATTATTACTAATCACTACAGATCATGGACACGTATCTGTTTGCAAAATATTCTACTAGATTTGAATTAAAACAATATTCAAATACTGAAACATTGTCCACCATTCGCTCCACCTCACTAAAGTTGGCAGTTATATTCTTTCGAGATTAAATTGTTCCGAAGTTTGATTGTTTTCAGCTAACGAAAAACGATTAATGGCTAATAAGGCACATAACATCATCTCTCATTTTATTTACAAAGATTTTTTTGATACTTCAATGATCACCCCTTAATAATTCCATAAGCAAATTGAAACTAGGCCCGTCACCATCTTTTGATTTGATTGTTAACATCTCTTTCCCAACCTGAAATTCAAACAAAAAGTGTAGATCTTAAAAACTGTAAAGTACATATTGTAATTTTCATTTTAAAATAACCTGTTTTCATATTTCTAAAATAATAAAATACGTATATACCTGGCATGTACGTTGTAATTCAGGAATTCGTAACAATAGCTCGCCAAATTTCGCTGGACTATCGGGATAGTGTGTTAATGTATAATCTTGTAAAGCTTTTAAAGCTTTCTCTTGTGAAGCTCGTACCTTTTCGGCCTCTCTGAGTTCCGAAGTATCTGTAAGTAGAAAATTACCAATGGAAGTAAAATATTTTGTACAGCAAAAATACAAAATTTATTGACGAAAATAATTTGTAGTCTGCTAAGATAATTTAACTTTAGTATTTTGCGACTCTAAATTAAAGTATTATAAAACTGTCTTGGAAACCCGTACTGAATTAGCTAGCACCCAACCAGGATAGTGAAAATTCTCTTACGACATGTCAAATAAGAAGGAGAAAATTTATAACTCACAAAACTGCACTTCAGAATTAAAAGTATATAGTATTTGGATCAAGATGGAGTAAATGTTAAATAATTTTAAAAACGTAACTTCTGTCAAAATACTAGAATTAAAAATTACAGAACATAATATATTTTTAGTTAAGATGAATAAAAATTTTGTATTCAGAGGCACATTTTTTTCATTAATTTAATTAATTAACAATTGCAATTAGCAATTCCTTAATAAATCATCAATTCAATGACCACTCCGCTAATATAATACAGATAAACTGTCTAATTAAAACCAATTCAATTTCCTTCAAACAAATGTAACATACCAATTAATAAATTAGTTTCGTAATAGCTAATTACCAAATATTAGCAATATTAATATAAATTCATAAGAAATATTTTTAATACGTTTAAAATAAAATCTAAATCTCGAGCAAGATGAAGAGACTTATGACGTCGTGGAAAAGATACGAGTCATATAATATTCGATTCGCTCAGAAAAACATACAGACATTTATGCATCCGCAAAATTGAATCACGTGCTTGCCGAAAAGGAAGTAGTGGCCTTTCTCTTATAAATATATGTGTTTATTTTCATAGAATATGTTTTCGAATCAGGTGATTCGAAAACGATTCCTGCTATGCATGCTTTCTATTATTTTAAGTTAACAACGTAATGTATTTCTTTGTGAGAAAGCATTAGTTCTTTAATAGAAAAAAAGCGTTAACCGATTTTACCACTACTCGTTTTTAGATAAACCGTTACATTTTGCACTCTTTTGGTGGTTACGACAAATTCGATTGGACATTAGGTCAACGTATTTTTAGAAAGCGTTTTTCAATACAATGCTTCCCAAATTTTGGCGTTGTAGGGCTGATACTACTACCGCTTATACATTCCACCACTTATGCTTTCATCAACAAAATAGAGCAATTTTGCTCCTTAAATTTCTTAACGGATTATGAAGAAATTTTCTACTTGGTCGGAAGTACAACCTTCCTAAAGTTTTGCAGCAGAAGTTTCTTTAAAGCCTCGCCTTTATTACGGCCAACGCCAAAGAATGCCACGGTTCAGGCGGCCCGCCCTTTGCAACTTTTTCCCAGAGAATTCACATAAAAGGAACCACTCCAGCTAGTATTCCTGAGGTGCATTTTGGGCCTTACACTAGCTGTTGTCGAGTGAGCAAATTCGCATGCTTCGCTAGCTTAAGCCACCACCAAATGATCAAACTTATTCCAATAGAGCGAGAGATAAAATCGCACTCCGGAATCTGATTTGTTCTAAGTACGCGCTATCAACAAATCGCTTATATCATTTTATTTAAAATTAATTTAAAATCAACTCAATTCAAAAGTAATTCTACAAACTTCAATCAAGCCACATGTATGTGTATATAGATAATTCCATTCATAAATTTCTGCCGAATCTTTTGTACTTAAAACACAAAATCGAATAATTTGATATTCAGCATTTATAAATATTTGTTATGCCGGGACCGCTTATCACTTATTATAGAAAAAATAATTACTTAATATACTAAAATATGTATAAATATGTAAGACATGATATACCCATACGACATGAAATTGTAGAGTAGCAGGCAAATAAATACACAAAAAAATAGTCATTATATAGTCATAAAAAAGCATGAAAAACAATAAACTACATGTACTATGAAAAACAATAAAACACATGTACTATAACAAAACAATAGGCAGGGATGAGCCTAAGCTTATAAATAATAAATAAGAAGGGAACACATTAAAAATTAGTGAAATTCAGAAATTCACTGCTGGAATAGAATGCATTATTGATAAGAATTGTTTTCAAATTAATCTTTGGAATACTAAGTGGAGCCGTTTTTCTTCAAATATAATTTAAGAAGTCAACAAATCAATGTAATAACGATCAATTAATAAATAATACAAATAATTGAGAAATAAAAATTTTATACGCTTAAAATAAAATCACGTATGTCGCGAAAAACCATCAATTGCACTGCTAACACGGATCAAATAAACACTACAATACATCAAATAAACACTGCTTGCATAAAAAACCATATTCAAATGATGCCGACGTTCGCGCGCTTAATGTAAAGTGTGACGCTGTACAAGATCTTTTACTGCAAATGCATACGGCATGTCGACGCAATTTTTACGAGCATGTCGGAATGCTCTGTCCTAGTTATACATGCATATTTAGTACACCGTTTGGATATTTCCGCATTTGGTATATTTGCAAAAGCTATTATGAGTTGTAACAGAAAAATGTTATGACAACGTATGTTTCCAATACCATTTTCAATAAGCAGTTATGTTTCTCACCCTTTTGTGTTTTCGACAGACTAAATCTTCTCATTGGATGATAGTTCTACGAATTTTAGCGGAATGGGTTTGATGTAATGTTCCCCAAAATTTTCGTCGCGTAAAGCTACCACACACCACCACTTATGCTTTCGTCAACAAAATAATTCAATTTTGATCCTTAGAAATAACGGATCAGAGATTTTACTATTGCTCGAAATTCTAACCTACCTAAAATTTTCTAGCAGGTTTTGTTCAAACCACGCCCAAGTGACGCGTGCTACTACGAAAGTTGCCCTCTGTTGCTTCTGCTCAGTTAATTTCGCAAGTCAGCGTTCTCAAGGCGCATTTTGGGTCTTGTACTAGTTGTTTCCGAGTGAACAAATTCGCATGTTTCAACTAGAATAATTCACCCTTAATTGATTAAACCTATTCTTGAAAAGCGTGCAGAATTCGCACTCTTGAATCTGATTTTGCATCAAAGAAAGCGCCACCAACAAATCGCTTATTTTTTTAAAATTAAAATAAATTCAAATCAATAATCATTCTACAAACATCAAGTTATGAAACCAATCGTTAAGGTCGCACCAAAGGGGATAACAGAGACGCAACGCCATAGAGGCCAATAAAGCTGCGCTGTTCACGCACACCACGTATTCTGATAGACGTACTCATTCCATAAACGATTTTTTTTATTATTCGCGTGAGTTCATATCCCTATAGTAATACCTTCATTACAAGAATTTCTAATAGAGTTCTTTCATTTTATTTATTTTCCCTCAAACTTTAAGTTAAGCTATTCAGATACCTGTACAGAGGGCGAGGAAAATGTATAGGAGAAAAAATTATAAAAGACGAACCTGAAGTTAACAAAACAATAACTTTCATCGCAACATATTCATATCGATCGACCCTTAATCGTCTGAGTTGTTCGGTGAAATTGAGCATGCGTTCTATGCACGCCTGCATGCCCAAGTCTTTTGCTTGGGCCAGGGTGATGCTTTTGCCCAGTGAAACACGAATCTCTCCAGGAGATGTAATTGAACGAAAACAACAGGAAAATAGCAATAGCTCGCACCAGGAATTTATCAGTAAACATATTTGATCATCAATCTATAAACAAGAAAGAGATTAAACGTATAATTAGTTTCATGAGCTTGTAATTATTTATTTTATTAGAAACATCTTAAAATTAGTGAAATTTGAATTAATCTCATACCGATATATTTTTGAACAGGGGCAAACTCTTACACCATTTGACAATCTTATACAGTCTATGATCAGCAATATTGCACAAATTCGCAACAAAATCGGGATTGGCGTCGCTCGTGCCTGCCGCTAGAGCCGTGCCTGCTAACAGTGGATGATTGGACAGATTCGCGACACTGTTACTATTACCGGAATTATTATCACCACCACCGCTATTCGAATCTTTTGTTAAACTCAAACCTGCATTGAGTTTGTGTAATTCGAGTTCATTGTAATGCCACAGGTGTTCCACGTCCATTATTTCCTGAAAAATGATTATCATTTAATAGTATCATCATCAATAAATTATGTTCTGAAAACAAGCATCAATTATTAGATTTCAGTTTATTCAATTTTCCAAAAGCAGAAATTTTTGAAATATTTAAAATAAATTGTATACTAAATACTATATCACATTTTGACGTCAATACTATATTACGTTAACAATCTCTATTACTTTCACCGGATTTAGGGCACTGGATGAATAGAAACCACATTTAAAGTTTACTAGTTTCGTTGTCAAATTTAACAACTTCTTCAGAGCGGCTTTATAATTGACATTTGATATAATTAACAAATTTATGATGTAAAGAAACCATTTAAAAAGCTTGACTAATTCAATTGAACATTTAGTACACACAACAGTTAAAATCAACAATAAATCTGGGCCCAAAATCATTAATACGTTAATCTAATCTGAATTTTAAGCATATGGTCAAATCTATGGATTGTTCATATTTTATCTTTTTACGTGTTTTCTTTTTCCTTGTAGTGTATTTGCACATTAAGCACTAGCTAACCGGAAATTGTGCTAAAATAATACTTGAAGATTATAATCTTCCTATCGTGTTTTGGAGAAACGAGGAGTTTGGAGTCACAGTCAATCCATCAGCGTGGAAAGATGCTCATATTTTATCTGATACCTTAGAGCAGTGGTGCCCAACCTTTAACCTGGCTTGAGCCAATAAAGAATTTAAAATATTTTGGCGAGCCACATATATATTTTGCTTTTAATATTTCTATTTAAAACGTACACAGTTCTCAACAGAAATCGTGAATCTGCGCGCAATCTTATTCCCTACTTTAATGCGCGTTTTTTAACCTTATTATAGTTTTTTAGACCATACTTGTACAACAATAATCGTATTCTATACCCCAAAACAGTAATGCCCAGTGTGGAACAAATAAATATTTTAACCTCGAAGCAAGTTCAAAGCTTTCCGTTCTCCACACCGTGTAAAACCACCATAACAGCCCTTTTTGAAAGGGTACACTGCCTGCCCAATGGCTTTATGCAGTTAGCGGAACAGTATCACGCAATATCCGGCTAATTTCGTGAATACGGTAAATCTCCGAGGTAATTTGCCCGCAGGAAAAAAGACACTTAATTTACGGAATCAGAACTGATTCGTTCTGCGCATGGGGTTATGTAATACGATATAATTTATTATTTTTAGAGGTAAAACAAAAAAAATATTTTTAGAATGTCAACCCAAAGAGGTGTCATAATGTTTAAAAAAAATAGAAGTTTATGATGAAGTCTAAAAGTTAAGAAGTTTAATAACTAGTTTTTATTTTCAAACATGATTTTCAATCACCGATTTTGTGGTATTTTAGGTGTGGATTTTGAGGCGTTGTTTTCGACCCCAACATTGGGTTACTTCTTTGGAGAACTGTATAATGCGAAAAAAATTGCAATATATTAAATGTGCAATTGATTAAGAATTCAAATACAAATTAAATATAAGAAAAACATATTTTAATGTGAAACCTGACACTGCATTTTTTCTCCCAGTTTCTTGTACTCTGGTACATAATATGTTACAGCTAAATGCATGCAGTCACTCAAATGTTCATTAGTAATCCTGGATCTGAACTTTGATTTTAGCAAGTTCATTCATGGAAAACCACTTACGCAAAGAAAAGTAGATCCAAAGCAGGAGTGTAAAAAGTTTCTTTTAAGAATGGATATTTTTCTCATCTAAGAGTATGCAAAAATTAGTTTGGTTTTAATTGTAGATCAGATTGAAAATCAATTATTTCCATTTCTAAATTAGTAGAATTTTTATTTATCATATTTGCAATTTGTTACGATATTTCAGAAATATTAGTATCAACAAATGTATTTAAATGTATGTAAATGAATGAAGGCTGAATTTTACGAAAATCAGAAAATCTAATTTCGAAATTATTTTTAAGCTCAGTGAGAGATTCAGAATATTTATCTGTGTCAATTTTCTTATATTTCTTAACGTAGTACTCCAAGTTTGTAAAGTGACCAAAATTACACTCCTTTATTTGGACCATCCACAAATTCAATAATAGTTTTTTTTTCTTTTCCCTGAAGTTCAAGATTGAGTATGTTCAATTTAGTTGTTATATCTGTAACAAAAGCTAAATCAAATCACAAGCTAAGTTCACTAAGTTCTTTATAATTTTCGTTTCTAGATTCTACAAACTATTCTATTATCTACGGAAGAAACTCTAAAAATCGTTGCAGGACTTTTTCCTTACTAAGCCATCTAATTTCAGAACAACTTTCATGACGTGTTCATAATGCAGCACTTTTGTACATAATACCTGTAGATTATGTAAAAAAAAATTGGAAACTCCGCACCGTTCTTGCAAAGCGTGATGAAGACAACAGCAACCATGTCAGGTGCGCCGTCTGTTCTTGTGGGCACAAGCTTTTGAAGCGGAAGATTAATTTCTGTAATATAGTTTTTAAAAACTTGTTATATGTCCTGCCCACGTGTATTTACGGGCAAAACTGATAGTATATCTTCCTTTGCTGAGCAATCGCTAAAAACCATCCTTATAAAAATATTTATTTGAGCTACACATTTTTGTAAATCATGTTTTAATTGTGCTCTGATATTCTCAGATATTGCTTCTATTCTACGAGTGACTGAATTTCTGGACAATTGAACTTCTTGCATGGCTATCATAATTTAGTTCTTATTTTTAAATTCTTGAAATAATACCTTTGAGGTAGCAAGCATTGATTCTTTAAT